>CAUYSK010117234.1:0-16521 GCA_963575035.1 Avahi laniger
AACTAAAAATATATAGAAAAAATTAGCTGGGCATGGTGGTGCATGCCTGTAGTCCCAGCTACTCGGGAGGCTGAGGCAGGAGGATCGCTTGAGCCCAGGAATGTGAGGTTGCTGTGAGCTAGGCTGACGCCACTGCGGCACTCTAGCCAGGGCAACAGAGTGAGACTCTGTCTCAAAAAAAAAAAAAAAAATGATTTTTCTAAGGTAAATATTAGCTCTATGAATGTTTCAGGGTAACAGATTATTTTAACATTCTTAGATTAAAAATTAATGAGTTCCTGGGTGAGGGTGGGAGGGTGATATTTAATTTAAAGCAGGGGGGAAAAGGCCCGCTGAATGCGTGGAGTGGAGGTTCGGGAAAGTAGAGTAGTGGAGATGGAAAGCCAACCTGAATCTGAAGCATCGGAAAATGCAGTGGTTTCATAGAGGCGGAATACACACTCCTAAAAGGAAATTAGACACTGTTTTACATGCAGCCAGGCATCTTAGCTTCCTGCCTTTGATGAGTCAACGTGACTTTCCTTTATCCAAATGCTTTCAAATAACAGTCTGATTTTAGAGAAGCATCGGAAAATCTGAGCAGAAAATCAAGGTACAGGTGACTGCAACCCTTAGCCTCCAGGGCATCTCTGCGTTGTGGGGGGGAAGGCTCCAGATGGGCTAATTCCGGGATTCCCTTGACTACTGCTTTTAATCTTGTTCGTGGAAGTCCCACATCAGCAGGCACCTTTTGTTCATATTATTTAATACTGTAAACAAGAATGTTTAAAAATATTTAAACTTTATCTGTAAAAGCATCTTCACTTATATCTCCCTAAATCCTCACTTTGACTCGTGGCTCCAGTGGAGCAATTGGTTAGCATGGGGTACTTATAAGAAGTATACCTGTGAGCAATGATGAGGTTGTGAATTTGAGCCTCATCTGGAGCATTTTTACTACTCGGGCCAGTACATCAAAAAATGGGGAAAGCTTATTAAGTTTAAGGTCACTTTCAGGAGATATATCTACTGTTGTGATTTTCACCATACTCAGAACCTTCTTGTAATGTGTCTTAAAATTTCCTGCTCAAGGTCATTTATAACAAATACCTTTCCACTGTTCTTTTTGATGCTTGCCTTTTTCCAACACTTTGCAACAAGTGTTTGACAATTGCTAAAACAACTGTTCACAGTATGCAATCAAATTAAGAAACCGACCATTATGGTCTCAGGCGCAGAATTCAGGTACATATAAAAATTAGTGAAAATCCTACCTCAGTTTCTTCACTCCTCTGGGCCTCCTCTGGGATTCATTCTCCCTCTCCCTCTCTCTCTCCGCCTCCTCTCTTTTGAGACAAGGTTTCACTCTATCGCCCAGGCTGGAGTTCAGTGGCACAATCATACCTCACTGCAATTCCAACTCCCGCACTCAAGTGATTCTCCAGCCTCAGTCTGCAGAGCAGCTAGGGCTACAGATACGAGCCACCATGCCTAGCAGTATTATCATTCTAAATATGCCCATGATGCCTGTAGCTAGAATAGAGACACAGGTATTGAGTCTCAAAAAACAACCTGATCCATTATAGTCTTGGAGCTGAGCAGGAAGCCAATGTGTGGGCCACTAATCTCACACTGTGGATCTTAAACATTATCTGAGACATCCTAGAGACACATATAAAACCTTCTGGCTTTACAGAAGATTTATGATTGCCCGTGTGTCAATGCTTAGCATTCCCAGTTCTTTTCCAGCTGCTGCTACATTTTGGAGTGTTTACATTCTCCTTGGTCTCATCCTGAGCTTCCCATCAAGTAAATGTGGGTTCAAAACACTCACAGACCATCTTGAATTAATGCTTGGCAAAGAAGTTATAGCAGATACTTTACGTACCAAGATGTACAGTAGACATATCAATAGGAGCCATTCACAGTGTTATTTGATAATAAATCATCAATTGATCAATGGACACAAATTCTTCCCATCTCTGTAAACATGCCCCTTTGTAACATGATTTTGAAACAGCTTCCATCAAGAGGTGGCATCCATTTCCCTCCCCATTGTATGTGAGCTGACTTTGTGATTTGCTTTGACTAATAGAATATTGTGGAAATGGTATTGTGGAAATGACGCAGGACTTCAAAGATTATGCCTCAAGAAATCTTGTAACGCGCCTCTTAAAACCTTGAGACCACTATGTAAGGAAACCTCATTTAGCATCTTAGAGGATGGAAGACCACATGGAGAAAGAGTCCCTGCCATCTCAGTCATCCCAGCCAGTCCAGCTGACACCCCGTACATGTTAATGGAACCATCTTGAATCATCCAGTCCCAGTTAAAATGCTAGATGACCACAAAAACATATATGACCCCAGACAAAACCGGCAAAAGAATTGTCCAACTAAGCACAGCTCAAATTGTTGATCTGCAGAATTGTAAACAAGAGAAATAAATGCTTTAAGCTACTAAATTTGAGTGGAGTTTGTTACATAGATATGAACGAATGATGGATATAAGCATTTAGCATAGTTCTGAGCACAGAGTAAGAGCCTAGGATAAGTAGCAGTTTATTACTTTTTGGAATCTTCTCATTGTCCCAAACATTGGGTCCTCTCTGCTCTTGCCACAGCACGGAGACTCCAAAATCACTTGAAATTTTGGGCTATTCTTATTTACCTCTGGTGTAAGTTTCTGACTCCTTAGGTCTTTGTACCGAGCTCAGAGTTCCTGCTCTGAAAGATCCAGAGCTTCCAGATCCCTGGAATGAGTAGAAGTATAAAAGAGTAAGTATAGCTCACATTCCTTGCCTGATTTTGCAAACTAGCCTGCAGAGTCCACAGTCCTTTCTAGCTACACTTTCCCTGTGCTGGCTGTCCTTTTGGTAGCTATGCTAGTTCGCCTTGTCACCTATGACAGGAGGAGAAGGATTTGGTATCCATATTGAGAACATTTATACATTTAAGTAGATTAGAAATGCCAGGCAGTCACAGCTGGTAGCTTTTTGCTAGTTTTCTTAATATTTTTTCAAAGAAATTGCATAACAATTTTTATGGGTAGCATACTTCTTGTCATGGTCGTTGGAAGCTGGGTATATGGTTTTGTTTTTTTTCCCCCAGATACTCCCAAGATTAGGAGTAGGCCAAACCTTTTTTTGCTTTGGATTTTAAATTAAATAGGAACAGAAAGCAGCATATTTTATTTAGAAATATTAAGTTTAACAGAAGAAACAGTTGAAACTGACAATAAAATAATGTCATAAATTATGAGGGAAAAGGACTTCCCATTTAGTTTTCTATACTTAATCAAACTATCAGTCAAAAGTGAGTATGCTATAAAGCTATTTACAGAGGCATCTTCTTAGAAAATCCCTGGAAGTTGTTTTCCATCAAAATAACCCAAGACTCAAAAAAAAAAAAAAAAATGAAAACATGGGGACATGGGGACCCAAAACAGGAAGAAGGCAAAGTACATCCCCAAGTTGATGGAAGAAAAGCCGCGGAAAGACACCTGTGTAGCATGCCTAGAGAACAACCAGTCCAGATTAAAGTGAGGACAAGGGCTCCAGAGAGGAGATCACTAAGAAAAATATTAAAATCGATAGGTTCTTAGAGATGTTTCAGCATATTGAGAGTTGCTTAAATTCCTGGAAAATCAATTCAGAATGAATTGGTTATAAGGATCATAAAAAATAAAGAAAAAGTACAAGACAGTTAACTTAATAACATTGCAGAAAACAAAAAGGTGTAAGAAAAGAAATATAATCACAGTATTACATTCAGATATGAATAATTTTTTATAACCAATAACCTCTGAATATAAAATTATGATGAAATTAAGTAAGAAGGATGAAGGAACAGAAAGGTAGGTGGAGGTGCTATTGAAACTGAAAGGGGGTTTTGGCCTAGGTGCAATTGCTCATCACACAAAGATCCAATTATTGAGATAATGAGGATTGCCAAGGAAGAAAGGAATTTTTTAATACTAAAAATGTCTTGTTGGTAGAACAGAAAAGCTGCTTTAAATCCATTTCTCCAACTAATGGAGATCATGGGCTTTTAAAGGAGGGGCCCCATGCCTTGGAGCAGGTCATGGTGTAACTAATAAGGGGACAGGTTGTGGGAGATGTAGGGTCTTGGTGTCAGGAAGTCTGCCCAGGGGCCTTCAGAATCTCAGCTCCTTTGTCTTGTAGAAAATCCACCATTTCTGGGAAACAGCTCAAAAGGTCAAGTAGTTAGGTAACAGAGAGGATTGTAAAAAACATATAGGGTTGGGGGCGGAGGGGAGGCAAGGGCAACATATGTAACCTAAACATCTGTACCTCCATAATATGCTAAAAAAAATGTATATATATAGGGGTCATTGAAATTTGTTCATAGAGCCAGTTACAGAGGGATGAGTCATATAAGAGAGATATCTCCAGAGATCAACTCCCAGCATGACAGTGAGAAGAGCCCTGCAGACCTGTTCCCAAGTGAAACCGGCAAAAATTATTTTTTTTAAAAATTGATCATTTAAATTCTCTGAAAAAGGTTCTAAGGGCACACAGTAAATGAAGAAATATCTATTCAAGAAAATCTAGGCCAGAGGCGGTGGCTCACGCCTGTAATCCTAGCTCTCTGGAAGGCCGAGGCGGGCGGATCGTTTCAGCTCAGGAGTTCGAGACCAGCCTGAGCAACAGTGAAACCCCCGTCTCTACTAAAATATAGAAAGAAATTTATCAGACAACTAAAAATATATAGAAAAAATTAGCCGGGCATGGTAGCACATGCCTGTAGTCCCAGCTACTTGGGAGGCTGAGGCAGAAGGATTGCTTGAGCCCAGGAGTCTGAGGTTGCTGTGAGCTAGGCTGATGCCACGGCACTCTAGCCCGGGCAACACGGTGAGACTCTGTCTCAAAAAAAAAAAGGAAAATCTGCTAACATTAGTGTGTGGTATTTGAACCAGTGCTGTGGTCTGAATGTGTCCCCCCCAAATTCACATGTTGAAATTTAATCACCAATATGATAATATTAAGAGGTCCTCAGAAGGTGACTAAATAATGAGAGTTTTATTTAGAAATGTTGTTTAATAGAAGTTATAAGCCCTCAAGAATGGGATTAGTGACCTTTTAAAAGAGGCATGGATTAGCTCTTCACTCCTTCCACCTTTCCACCTTGTGAGAATGCAGCAAAAGACACCATCTTCGAGGCAGAGAACAAGTTGTCACCAGACAGGAGTAAAAAGGAACCTGCTAGAACTGGTAAAGGGCATCTACAAAACAAAGAAACCAACCAAACCAAACAAACCAAAAACAATACAACAACCAAAAAAAAAAAAAAACCCCACAGCCAACAAATTAGCGAATGGCAAAAGACTGGATACTTTTCCTCTAAGATCAAGAATAAAACAAGGTTGCCTACTTTCATCACTATTTAAAAAAAAATAGAGGAAATATCTCTTCATCTGAATATTGGGTATAATGAAGTTCTTATCATATTATTTTCCAGCTTACCATATTTCTATTAAGAAACCCAATTATAATAATTTGCATTTTTCCGATGACTCTTGAAATTCAGCATCTTTTCATATATTTATTTTCCTTTTGAATATCTTTTTCTCTGTGTGTGAAGTGACTACTCAAGACTTTTTCCCACTTTTCCCTTGGTTTGTTTGATTTTTTATTTATATGTAGGAATGCTTTACATATTAGGGATATGGATCATTCGTCAAAGTTTTTTTTTTCTTTTGGGCATTATTTAAAAATAAGTGTGGCATATGATCAACTAAAACATATGAACCTTGTATTTAAAAGTTGCTGTCATTCTTCAATATTGTGCTGGGGCAATTAATTACTTCCAAGTTTAAGCATCCTCCTGATTAACAGCAATTAAGGGAACTCAAGTCTGTCGTTGATCATAACCAATTTCAATCATATGCAAGTTTAATCAGAATGCATATTATATCTTCCACCAAATCAGTTCAAATGTAGTAAGACTTGTCCAAATATAGAGCCTAGATCCCAGACCTAGAATTCTACTTTGGCTTCACAGTGTTTTTTTTATGAATTGTCCTTTGTAAACTCAGGCCTTCAATTAGTGAACACCACACTACACAGACCTTCACAACGCATTCTACTAACAGCTAAGTGGTACAAAATCACAGAACCTCTATATTAAGCTTGCCTTTTAGATTTTTAAAATTTCAGTTACCTTTTATGAATTCAGGATTTTTTTGCATCTCCAGGACTTCTTGTAGATATAATTATAGAATTACAGCTGATTAATGATATTTTTCATATCCCAAGATACTATTTAAGTGGGTATATATCTTTAAATACCATGGCGAATACTCTCCTTTTATCCTCTCACAGTTTTAGTCTCATATTTCTTGTTAATCCTTTTCATTTTCCACGTTAAATATTATTTTTCTTATTGGAAAAACAGAAGCAAAAGGAGTGTTAACTAATACTGCTTTCTTCCTGCTGCAGTGGATTTATCTTTTCCTTGTTCCTTTCTGCTGTAAACTTGTTTTAAAGAGCACAAACACAAACATAGTTAGTAGTAGAGACAGTCCAGGGAATCATGTCTATAAGCCAGGCCAGGCATTCTCCTGTTTGTTGACATCACTGCAGTTAAACTTCTCAAGACAGAGACTATTGAAATTGTTATAAATTTCAATGACAAGAGGAATAAACAAGAGGAATGCCTGGAATTTAAATACATCAATATTTGTTAAATTGATAAGTGATTACTTCTTAGAAGAGTCTGAGATCTAAACAAGATCAACCCTAGCTCAACTGCTATTCCAGTGAAGGATATTGAATACCTTATCACAAGCTGGGTCCCTGCTTCTTAATTCTCTGCACCTCCTTCTTCTCTTTTCCTTCCCCTATATATTGCCTCTACTCTTTGCTTTCACTCATTACTCTTTTCATTTATTCCATAACATAGCTTTTTAATTTTGGACAGAGAAAATAAATTAAATTTTAGAACATTTGAATTGATTCTCAGTTTATCTTCTTATTAGGTAAATGAATTTAGGCATGTTGTTTATTTTCTCTCTGTATTGATTTTCATATATGCAATATATATATGTATGTATATGCATAATGGAGATAACAATAGCCACCTGATTATTGGTGAGGATTAAATGAAACATATGTAAAGATGCTTGGCACGTAGTAGGTAGCTTGTGAATGTTAGTATTCCTCCTTTCTTTTCTTCCTTCATGCTTCTTACTCTTTTTCCCACCCTCCTTTCTTTTCCTCTTTTTGTTTCTCGCCTTCTCTCCTCCCATTTCTACCTTCCATTCCTAAGCTCCTGCAATACTGGCTGCACCCCTCACTCTGTCTTGACCAGGATGTGGGCCAGAATGGAAGCCTTGGCTCTGAGATGGCTGAGAGCTTTATGATCTGATGTTTCACTACTGGCCTTGATATCTTTCAGTGGTAGCCTGCAAGCTACCCTATCCCTATCCCTGCATGGGGAGGTAAGGATCCAGTGGGTAGGCAAAGCCCTGTCAGCCTCTACTCTTTGCTCTTAACCTAATTGCTACATGGATATGTGATGCTTTCTCGGCAGATATGATATGCCTGCTACGTTGCTTTCTGAGTCTGGGCTACTTTTTCTTCTCCTGCTAGAGGCATGTCTCAAAGGTACTCAAAAGTTTATCAGAACTACTGAAACACAGAGATCTGGGAAGGCAGAGTCATTAGGCTATTGCATCAAAACCATGAGGTGGGGCCTGTAAAGAAAGGGCTTCCTTACTACTCAAGATCCAGTTATTATAAGGTGAACAAAGGTTAGCAGTTGTAGACAGTAAGGAATTAGTAACAATGTGTGACGGGCAATACACTACTATAGACAGAGCCCTAAAGTAGGAATATGGAAATTGAATTCCTTCTATGATTGTCAACTACATGACCTCGGTATATCATTTTACTGCCTCTAAGCTATAAATTCATAATTTAAATAATAAATGCCATTTATTGAATGCATGGCAAATGCCATGCCTCATCCTAAATATACATGTGTATTAATCACATATTATATTTTCTGTTTCGGGTGGCTCACACCTGTAATCCTAGCACTCTGGGTGGCCAAGAGGCAGGATTACTTGACATCTTGGGGCCTTGCCTAGCTTGGAGAGAATGCATGCATCCCTCCACCAGGGCTAGCCAATTCCTTCAGAGAGTAAACAACTCCCCTGTGACTGCACCTTTCTTATGCAAATCAAATTATCCAAAGCCCAAGTCCCAACCACTTCTTTATCAAGCTCTTACACTCCTGGCCACAATTCCCCTGCGCTAATCACCTAGAGCAAGGTACCAACTGTAAGGCTGGTGGCGGGCATCCCTCCCCTCCCTAAAGAAAAAGAAGCACTTAAGTCCCGCCCTAAAGGCTGTAACAAAGGACTCTCCACTTTGCGCCACAAAAGTTCGCGCCGAAGAGAAACCCCCATCCCCCAACTCCAAAACCTTTATAAGCCCGCTCAACACTTCCGGGTGGGCGACTTCTCTGGCTCCCTCTCTCGGGACCAGTGAACCTCGTCCGGGAGTGCTCTCTTTCCCCTTACCCCCAATAAAGCCTCGTTGCTTGCCCTTTACCCTCTGCTTGTCTTTCTTTTTCTGCCGTCGCCCATCCAAAAACCTTACACCGCCAAGGAGAGATAGCCCCTATGCCGCAGAGCATGCTGAAATTATTCAAACTAGCCAATTCTTAGCCTATGTACCCTGCTTCACCTGTTCCTTCCCACAAAAACTGCAATACAGACTCTTGTCCATATTTTCCCTTCACTCCCTCTGCCTCCTGACCACCTGGTGCTTCCCCGTGTGTCCTCGCATGCTGTCCTGTGCTTCTTGTTTCTCAGGATCTGTGAGTATAAAAACTTCTTTCATGACAGCCATTTCCATGTCTGTGTTTTATCATACCTGATTAAAACAAATCTCAATACATTTTAAAACAATATGTCAACTCATTTAGTCCTGTGAGGTAGTATTATTATCACCTGGTAGTGTGGGAATGAAGTCAGCAATCTCTACAGCCATGGTACAGAAAGACTTTCACATAGTTGCCTAAAGAGCTTTGATTATTTTGAGTCACAATTCAGTATCCTTGGTTTGAACTACTATATTCAGATTAGAAACCTTTCAGAAGACTTCAAAAGTCTAGAGAAACAAATGGCTTTCTAGGTTCAAAAAAGTTCACAAAGCCTTATAATCCTGCATCCCTCTATAATCCACATGGAGCTCAGTTTCAGGAAGGACCCAGAAGGTAAAGGATGGATGGAAAGGAACGGGTTGGAAAGGCACTCAGAACATGGGAAGGAGAATTTCAGCAGAGCGGAGCTGCTTTTGGTTTTGGATTATATCACGTTTGTCAGAACCGCTGAAGGAAGCTTGTCAGTGATTAATTAAAAATTTAAAAGAAAACTGTTTAATAGATAAAGTTTATTTGTTTGTCACATTCTTGGGCTTATATGAAGTAAAAAGTAAAATAACTCATTGTACATAAAAATAATGGAGAATTTATCCTTTAATTCCTTTATTTTCTCATTGTATGTAACATATGCTATATGGTTTATCTCGTCACTTAAATACAATATAATGTATTAGATTTTATAATCTATTAGATTATAATATATCTGTCATAATCTAATACCTTATCTTTGTATACAATCATACTATCTGAGAACAATGAGTTTTGTTTTTTCCTTTCCAATCATACTTTTTATTTCTTTTTTTAATATGACTGAATATTAAATATTTTGCATTTAAGATCGACATTTACTATAATTTTTCAAAGAGGTCATTTACCAGGTTAAAGAAATTATCTTCTCTTGCTAGGTGGCTTAGAGTTTTGATCATGACTGAATGCTAAATTTTCACAAATATTTTTGTATCTCTATTGAGGTGATCATGTAATTTTTTTCAGCCCTAATGTGCCGAATTATTTTCTCATAGTAAACTAATCTTGCGTTCTTGGTGTAAACTCAAGATCAAAATGACTTACAATTTATTTTAAACATGACTGTGACTTATAATTCATTTTAAACATCCTTAACTTCCAGGATAATTTGCATCTGTGTTCAAGAGTGAGATTGACCTATGATCTTCCTTTCTCATAATGTCTCTATTAGTTCATGTATAAAGGGGATAGCAGTTCCCGTTTGGCAGTTTCTTTTTTAAAAATTAAATATAGACCTACATGCAACCTAGCCATTTGACTCCTAGGTATGTACCCAAGAGAAATGAAAGCATATATCTATATGAAGTATTATACACAAATGTTCATAGCAGCTTTGTTTATAATAGCCAAAACCAAACATTTGGAAATAATCCACACGTTCATCAATAGACGAATGGATAAAGAAACTCTAATATATCCGTACAACCTGATACTATCCAGCAAGAAAAAGAAATGAATTTTTGATACAATCGATAACATCAATGAACCTCAAAATAATGATAATGAGTGAAAGAATTTTAAAAAAAGAGTTCATACTGTATGATTTCATTCACATAAAATTCTAAAAACTATACTATAAACATATAATGTTTCATAAAACTACAAACATATAACAACAGAAAGCAGATCAGTGGTTGTGGGAGAAGAGCAGAAATTACAAAAGGGCATGAGGAAACTTTTGGATGTAATGTCTATGTTCATTATCTTTATTGTTGTGATGGTTTCATGATTATATATATGTCAAATGTACATACGTTTAAAGGATGTGAAATTTATTGTACAACAATTATGCCTCAGTAAAACTGTTTAAAGGATACATTATCTGGAAAAATATTATTATGGCATTTTGCAAGAGTAGTAGCGGGTCTTCCTTTTTTTCCCCCCCCTATACTATGGAAGAGTTTGTGTCTCATTAGACTATTCCCTCTTTGAATCTTTGAATGTTTTGAAGAAGTCCCGGATAAGCAATGGGACATGGGATTTCTCAGGAGGAAGATGTTTGACAGCTAATTCCATTTATTTCATTATTTAAGACTATTCGTAATTGCTATAAATTCTTGAATCTAATTTGATACGTCATGTGGTTCTATTTCATCTGAATATTCAAATGTATTTGGCCAGATTCTTTCCGCTTTTGGAGAAGCTGCTTCCTCTCGTCCTGATCTTTGCCTCGTTCGCCTGTCTCCTGCTGTCAAGTCTGGGCTTCGAACTTCGTTCCTCGGGTGCTGCGGGCCGTCTCCCCCGACCTGCGGGAGAAGGACCGCTTCGCGTCGCCGGCGGCACCCACCTGGCTCTGGAGCGCAGTTCGCAAGGTGCATTTCCTCAGCTCCTCTGAAGTGCAGGTTTTCCTTCCGAAAGGGGGCGATGTTTAAACTGATTTCCAGACGAAGCTCTCAAGGTACAGACACTTTTTCGTGTGTCTGAGAATCAAATATTTAACCGAGCGCCTTCTGTGGACCAATGCAAGAGCGAGGGTCGCCGCCTGCAGGACCAGGTGAACGGAGCTCCTTAACGCGCGCCCTGCCACTCCCGCCGCGCCCACCGCGCCCACCGCGCCCACCGAGCCCACCGACCTCTAGAAGAGGGTGAGCACGAGCCGCGGCTCCGGTTCTCCCGTCTCCCGCACCTTCACGCTCCCGCACTCCACACACCTGTGTGCTTGCCTCGCCAAGGGCTTCTTCCGAAGCACAGTCGGATCATGGGAGAGATCTACTCCGACGCACCATCCTGCTTCCAGTGGGGAAGTACTGCAGAGAATTCAGGTTCTCTTTCTGAAAGTGATCCAGTGCTATCAATCTGGGGTCCCGGCGATGTGCAGTGGCATTTGGTAAATGAGAATTGGGGAGCGAAAAAGCGAAACGCAACCACGAAGGGATTCGAACCCTCAATCTTCTGATCCGAAGTCAGACGCCTTATCCATTAGGCCACGTGGTCCCACAAACAGATCGCTCTCAAAAAATATAATAAGTATTGAGATTCTGGGCCATTTATCCGGATTATTTAAAATGACCTGATCTTGCGTATTAAGGAGTTTCTCCTATGTCACATGGTAACAAGGTAACGTAAACGGGTATTCCAGTTTTCTCTAAACTCCTGCCCTTGACAGTAAAATGTACACAAAATTTTAAACATGCGCCTCGGTGCCTCTCTCAGCCGGTAACCTTAAGCTCTAAAGTAACAGAAGAAGAAAGGGATTGAACGTATCTCTGTAATTACGGCTGCACATGCTCAGGCCAGAATGAGACGCTCTGGAAGTAAATGAAAATCACCGTGAGGAGGACAAGAAAGACCCCCTATGCGACCCTCCAGCTCGGCGTCCGATTCTGCCGCAACAGTTTTTAGGGATTAAATCGAGGCGTCTTCCTCGGTCTGTCCCCGCTAGGAAACCGAGAAAAATAGACCCCGCTAAACACGCTCCAATGAGACGTTTGTAAAAACCACGAATGTACCTGTTAGAGGGTAATTATTAATAGGAACTGTCTGTTATCTTGTGCAACCACCCGATTGTGGTTGCAATTATCTGGAAAAATATTGCTGTTCCGCTGACCTAGGACCATCCTTTGAGAACGAAGGGCCTACAGCACACAGCATATTTGTGACCCTCTCCATCCCATTCTTTGGTCTCTACCCATTTCCACAGAGATGTTTGAATTCTAGTTAACATCTGAATAGAAAGTTGGCAGAAATGATAGGGATTTCTGAAAAGGGGGCACTCAATTCAATAAATATTATTTAAATTTCTGTTGAGATGTTAGTGAATGGTGTTGCTACAAAAATGATGGAGTGGAAGGAAGTATAACGAGGCTGGTCTTACTAAGTATGCACCTTCATATGAATAGGAAAAAGTTATATTCCTTATTTTCAGTATTGGAATATTAGAAAATACTTGTTTCCTGCTCTCTCCTTTCCTTTGCATATAAGGAAGCAAGCTACATAAATAGAAATACTCACAAGAATGAGGACAGCCTGATTATTTTGGAAGAGGAACAGCCGTTTTGTAAGACATAAAAGGAAGATTAATTCTCCCAGCAACTGTATGCAGAGAACTTGGTCTTTAAAGTGACCCCTGGTTGGTTCCAAGTATCCCTGCTTTCCTCCTCTTTTGAAAGAATGTCCTTCTTCGCCATCTAGGTAAACCTGTCCACTTACTATTTTGACTACATTCCTACTTGCCTTCTTGAAGTCTATTTCCATCAATAATCCCCATCTTTGTTTCCAACCTCTTCCTCTGTCATTCTCTCTTCCCTTCCTTTTTGAGCTATATTTTTACATATTATGTTGAAAATACCTTCTTGTCAGGAGTTTCCTGAATAGAAGACTACATCTTACTCATCTTTTTATTCTGATTTCCTGGTAGTGTCATATAGTAAGCACTCAATAAACACTTATTAAGGAAATGAATGAACGTAAAATCTGTCTACACTAGCTGTTGCCTCTTTCTCACTTTTTAATAACTCAACTCCTTGTAATGTTTTCATTTCCACCATTCCACTGAAACCACTCTGAATTGAACAGAGTAATCAATGACCTCTGTTTTTACCAAATTAATGGACTATATTAATTAGGATTTTGGGGGGCAAATGGCAGAATTCCTAATTGAACTAACTTAAGCAAAGAAGAGAATTTACTAGATCTCATTAATAGAAAATCCAAGGAGAATTCGAACAATTGAATTTTGGAAAGGACAAGATTATAGTTGATTCTTGGTGACAACTGAAACTTGGAACTCTAGCACTGTCAAGGACTGTTATTATATCAGCTTCCTTCTGCCAGTAGGCTTTATTCTCTCTATTCTGTACTCTTTACAGAATAGCTGTCTTAACATGAAAGAGAAACTTTCAAATTTTATATATTGGCTTAAAGCAGCAGATAGGATGTGTTCTGCTCCTTTATTTGCTCCCATGCCCAAAAATCCTTGAAAGGGCAGTCATGAGCCTAGCTCATATCAGCTGTACAACATTAAATCAATTCTGGTCATATCAGTGGATTTGTGTAAGATCAAGGTGTTTGCCACAGTATCCAAGTGGATATGGGTGGGGTAGGTAGGAGAGAAAAAGGGTTTCCAAGAAAAGAGCAGAAGAATTGCTGCACAGACCGTCCATATGTCCACTTTAAACACTCATTTTACTGAGACTTTATCATACCAAGGATTTTTTATGGTTGACACTCTCATGCATATCTTTCATCCCTTGGCTACCATTAAATTATTATTTCCCAGTTCTCTTCCTACTTCTTACCATTTTCTTCTCCATATCTTTTGTTGAGTCCTTTTTTTCTGTCTGACCCTTATATATGGTGTTACCAACTGTTTGGTCAGGAATATTTCTCTTATCACTTCATACATTCTCCCTTAGATTATTTTATTCAGTTTCATGCTATCCAAAAAATTTCATCTTAGCTCCAAACTTACGGTGTAGCCTTCTGTTGGAGACCTGAATTTCCCAACTAACACCTCAATCTCAAGTAAAAAAAAAATGGTTATCTTCTTTTGCGTCTATTTCTCCCTGTGCCCTGATACCAAATCAGTGAAACAGCAACTGTAACAGTCCTGAGGTAAAATATAGGTCATAATGGGGATTAGGGAAAATTTTTATGCTGGTATCATGGAAGTATCCTTGTAAAAAAAAATCAGATATTTTGAAGTTTTTAAAAGAAACCACTGATATGTATAATTACAGATACTTTCCTTGTGAAATTAGTTAAGATTTCATCTCTGTGACAATTGCTTCTCCTTCAACACAAAGAAAACTTCATTCTCCTTTTAAAAAAGTAAGATCTGTATTTCTGTCAAGGGTTTGGACAATATACTTTTACTAACTCACAAGATGATTTTGGGTTTTCTTTTTTATATCAGTAAAATTAATTATAACAAGATCAGTAAGTGGGTTAATTAATGAGGATTATCATGGAAATTCATGGAAAAAAACATAATTTATAACTTTAAGGAAAAATTTCAATTTTCTTTAACATATATCATTAACAAATATAGTCTATGACAAATATTTTATTAAAAAGTTCTAAAGGCAATGATTATTAAAACCGTTAAATTTTATAGGACAGCATCTTGTTCATCTCAGCAAATAAACTAGCCAGAAATCCAATTTCAAGTAGACTACACATATGTACAAAACTTAAATATTACTTTAATCCCACCTGGTAAATGCACTATACTTTTGTGGCAATTAGGACATAAACATTTTCTAATCTTTTCCTCTTTCTTTATAACAAAAAGTAATGACTTTGTTTTTTCAAAAGCACTTGAGTCGACCATCACCTTTTCAAGATTTTAAATTAAATTCATTGTAATTACAGTGTTTTAAAATAAACTGTATTTTAACAAAATTGAATTAGAGTATTTTGGGCTTATAGATGTATTTTCATAGATCCATTCTATTTGTTGACTCTTTGTACTTATTTTTCTGGAAGGGTATATCTATTTTTACCTGTATTGGATGTTATTTTTCATGGTTTGTCTTTCTCTTTCTGTCCTTGCTACGTCTCCCAGTGGGTAAAGTATACTTCCTCACTTCAACGACATTGGTCTTAATAGTAAAATAAATCGATTTGACCAATGGAATGTAGGGGGAAGGGAGAGGGTATGAGGCTTTAAAAGTCATGACCAAGTTTTCCATCCCACCTGCCTCCTGCATTACATACAGAATGAGAAGAATATACCAGGTAGATGCTGGTCTGGAATGAGAAGACGTACAGATAACACAATGAAAGTCCGGACAATCCCAGCTGAGCCAAGCTAAGCCTAACCAAACAAGGGACTTGTGAGAAATAAATGTTTGTTACAAAAGCAACTGAGATTCTTGGCTCATGTTTTGTTTTTTTTTTCTTTAGCCTATTCACATTTTTCTTATTTATTTGAAAGACCACTGCTGAATTTATATTATATAAGTATAATATATCAATTATGTTTATTATGTATTCAAAAATTTCCCCCAAACCGATTTTATTCTTATATTCAATAATAATTTTTTTCAACATAGAATTATAAAATTTCAATGGGATTAATTTGCTTCTTAATGTTAACTTTCCTAGGAGTTAACCTTTGATGCTTTTTCCCACTTTATTTATGTAATTATGCATCTAAATTTATCCTAACATTTAAAAAATATATTTTAAAAATAATATGTCCAAGATTTATTTTGGAGAAAGTGAGATGAAGATCTTAATTTGTTCCAAACTGCTAGCCTTTTGTCCTACAGGAATTTTTTACTTAGTTTTTTGAAATATCATCTTTATGATATAATCTTCCCTTGACTTATGGAGGCAATTTGCACAGGAAAAATATAAGGCAAATTATCATAAGTGGCATAAGTGGAATTGATGTTACCATTTGTTACAAATAGAAAAAATATGAATATACTCCTGAGCCCCCAGATTGACACCTATTTATCCATTTATTCACCCAATATTTCTTGAGCATGATCATGTGCCAGACACTTTTCTAGGCCATGGAGATACAATAAACAAAATAGATTAAAAATTCAACCTCTCATGGATACTATATTCTGGTGGGAAAACAGAAAAATTTGTAAGATACATTGATGGAGAAAAAATAAAGCAGAAAAGAAGAAAAAGAAACCAGGAGGC
>CAUYSK010117235.1:0-27300 GCA_963575035.1 Avahi laniger
TGATCACGTGGGATAATCCTGGAAAAGAGCAGAAGGCCCTAGGTGTCCCCCGGGATGACTCCTTACACCTGCCCACAGGTCTCGCTGGAATCACTTTCCAGGGATATGGACCCTCCAGCATCCCATCCCCTTCCCTAACTCGTACACACGTGTTCCCATACACAGACACATACGCAACACAAACTCCAAGCACGGTGACCCAATTCTGAATCCTGAGAACAGAAATTAAAGCTCTGATCCCCTAAAGCCAGGAAGTTTTGCTCCAGCCTGACCCTAAGGTGTCTTGGCTTTTGGAAGTCCCCTTCCAACTGTATGTGTGACATGAGAGTCACGGTGGAACCCAGTGGTGATCTTGGAAGCCAAAGAGACCGGAGCTCGCATGCCAGCTCTGTCACTTTCTAGCTGTGACGAGGAACAAGTCATTTCCCCTGCCAAGACTCAGTTTTCTCATCTGTACAATGGGCTTGACACCACAGCCATCTTTCTGGAGTGGTGATCACAAGACAAACGTTCCTGAAGCTTTTGCACCTCAAGGGGCATGCGGGATGCTCTTCGGTGACGGGAAAATGGGAATTGCGGGATTATGAGATCCTGGATCCTTCCTGGAGGAGCTGAGGGCAAGCCAAGCCTCCCAGGGCTTCTCTGTCTGGGCCCCGCGATCCCTTCCATCTTGTTTCCCACCTTGGGGGGTGATGTGCCTGGACTTAAACCGGGCAGAAGCTACAAAGCAGCCTTTGTTTCACAGACGAAACCCTAAACCAGATGCCCTGACGTCAACCCTGGAAAAACAATGCCAAACCGGCCTTCAACGTCACTCCCTTGCCAAGGTCTGGGAATGAGCCCTTCACCCACAAGGACTCGCAGAAGCCGTCTGTGAGAACCCAGAAGCTACGGAGGGCCAGAAGGAAGAGCATCTGCCTTGCTGTCTGCTGGGGGCAGGGCAGGACTTGAACCCCTGTCTCCCAACCCCCGTATCTCAGCCCTAGGAAGGGGGCCAGGAACATGAGGCCTGTTTCTCAGCCTGGCAGACTGAGCCCACAAGTGTGGCGGGAAGTACCCCTGCTTCCAAATCCACACAGCAAGGAAGATGAGACACTCCGTGATCCCCAGGGAGCCAGGGCCAGGGACAGACTCCCCCACTCATGCCCATGCCCCACTGAGCCCTTCCAGAAGCCACAGGCACCAGACGACACCCCTTAAGGCCAGGTCTTGCCCTCCTAGTCACCCTGCGCTGAAAGTCTGCTGGGGAGGAGAGGAGCCGTGACCTCCTCCTCAGTGGCCAGGCAGGCTGCTTGCTGGGAAGAGGAAACGTCTAGAACACAAAAGGCCAGTCTGCAGTGGACGGGGGAGGGAGCAGGCAGTTCTCACTGTATGGGGCCTGGGGGCTGGGGAGGGCCAGGCCAGGGCACAAGGGACAGAGTGGTAACACCTAAGGCGCCAGCCCCATGCTTAGCACTTGGCACACACTCTCTCACCGAATCCTCGCTGCACCCTCATGAGCTGAGGTTGTCATCCCCACTTTCCAGATGGGAGAGCTAAGGCTCAGAGCAGGATGCAAACTCAGGCCTTCTCACCCCAGAGCTGGAGCTCCCCCCCCCGCCAAGCGTAAGCCCAGACCACAGGCCAACAGGGAACACCAAGGAAGGGAAAGCAAAGCAACGTCTTGTTAATTCCCCCACGATTTAATTGTGCCTTAAGGCTCAGAAAAGAACGACCTACAAGGCGGGGTCCCCTGAACTTGGCATCGGGTTAATCCTGGCTCTGCCAGTCGTAGTCTGCCACGCTCAGGCCTTCAGTTTCCCCAAGTCAGGTAAGTCCTGATGTTTTCGATGCTAGTATTTTCTTTAACGGCAAGTGTAAAACCAATTGCAATGTAATACCAAGACTTTTCATGCAAAGATGTGCACAAACCCAAAGGTACTATTTGTGAGGCCACATCCCCAGGCGGGGGCTCTGGAAACATGGTCTTTGTGGGGAATGGAAAATTGGCTTTTATGGTTCACCCGACGCCAACATTCTAGGCAAAGTTCTCCAACCTTCCAACAATAAGGCTTACCCCAGAGCTGGGGGATGGGCCAGCTTCCCTGGGCCAGGCTTATCAACAGCCCTGTTGGTCTCCCCATTCCTTTTTATACAAGGGGAAACCGAGGCACAGAGAACGATACAGCCAAGCCCATGGCTGGTAGTTGGGGACCGTAGGTCAGTCAGCACCCAAGACCCCAAAGCCAGGGAAGTGCCTTCTGTCGTAAGGAGACAAACCCCGTGGGCAACCTCGGATGTCTCTTGTGCGGGCTGAGAAAGCCTTGTCCGCAGCGCCAAGGACCGGATGTCTGGTCAAGGGGGAGGTGTCTTCGAGTTACAGCTCTGGCAGAGGTTTCTTCACTTCAACTGCTCCAGCCTCGGGAGTTTTTAAAACCCCTCCTGAAAGCACCAGCCTCAGACAGCGATAGGACGTGGGTGACAGAGAGCAGGGGCTCCCGACAAGAAAGAGGAAAGAGGAGAAAAGAGAGCAAGACAGACCACGGGAGCCAACAAGGCCACCAGGAGGGAGGACGACACGGGAAGAAGTAAGTGCAGGGCAGGTCAAGTTCTGGCTGGGCCACACTCGAGCCTGGGCACGAGGGCAGGCTCCGGACTGCGCCCCGCGCGGCAGCCTCGCCTCCAGGCCTCTGCACAGGCTGTTCCCTCCACCCGGATCGCCCTTCCTCCTGCTCTTCCACTCTCACTGGGCCTTCCAAATACAACCCAGGTGATGTCGCCTTCAGGAAGCCTTCCTTACCTGGCCCTAAACTGGCTCAGGTGCCTTCCAGAGTCCTTGGGTTTTAGGCACCCAAGGGTCTCATCAGTGTCCCACCCAGAGCTCCAAGGCTCTCTGGTCCTGACTTTTCAACAAGCTCCCCCTAAAGCTAATTTCACTACCACACCCCCAGGATGGCCTTTCTGCCCGCAGTGGGCCAGGAGCAAAACCGGGGTGCCAGTGGGCCCTGGGAAGAAGTACCAACTCTGCCCAGAGAGGAGCCTGTCTGCCAGGGAATGTCACAAGGTCCACTTAGACCAGCAGCTCTTCCCTCCCCCAAGATGGCAAACAGGTGGCAGCAAGCCAAGAACCATCTTAAATAACCCGAGTAATAAAAACGGCCAATTAAGAGGGTGGAAAGCAACGTCTCCACTGCGGGGGCCTCTGCGTGGAGCAGCGGGCGAGCAGGAGGCCGTGCGAACCTGCACACCCTGACGTCAGAGCACGCAGGCCGGAGAGCGCTGAGCAAGCATCTCCGAGGGCACAGAGACAGCGCCCCCAGCACAGCCACGTGGAGGGGCTCCGCCAGGGCAAGGCCCAATGCCACGTAATTCCCGCCCGGCTCTTCTCTCCAGAACCCCCAGGCCCATTTAATGATCACCGCGGCAGCTCCTTCTCTTCTCACGTAATCCGTGCACTATGACTATCCCGTTTTGCAGATGAGGCAACAGAGGCTCAGAGAGGCAACGCGACTCCCCCCCAAGGTCTTGGGGCCGATAAGCAGCAGAAGTGCCCCGCGGCTTCCTCTCGTCCCAGCTTCCGAGTTCCGCACTGACGCTCTGCTCCGAGCTGTCTAATTCCGACCTCCCACCCCAGTCTGTCTCGGGATCCGGGGGAGGCGTGAACACAAGGGCGGGGGCACGAGGCATTTCACGGAGCGTCGGGCTGCGTGGGAAGGTGGAGAAGAAACAGCAGTGTGAGTAGAGCCCGGGGCTTCCAAGGAGTTGGTCCCCGCAGGCGCGGCACTCACCAGTTTGCAAAGTGCTGCCGCGGGCATCACTTCAGGGGGTCTCCCCAACAGCTTCGTGAGGTCAGCTCTGTTACCCCCATTGCACAGAAGTGAAAAGCGAGGCTCAGAGCAGGAGAGCTGCCTGCAATGAGCGTGGCCCTGTCCGGGCGCAGCACGGACAGAGGTTGGATCTGGAGTCTGACTTCCCGGCTGTCCTGGCCCGGCCCCCTCAGTGTCCCTGTGGCTCAGCATCTCTGCAATGGGCTAACAGTCCCCCTCACAGGGTTACCATGAGCGTCCGTGAATTAGATGTTTGTAAACTGCTTTGAGTGGAGCCCGGCACAGAGTAAACGCTGCATAAATATTTGCTGAACAAATTAATGAATGAATACATGTTTTCTGTGCTCCTAATATGCACAGGCACCATTGGAGAAGGCACTTGTCACAAGCCGTTGTCACATGATATTTTCACAGGACACGACACATTTGCCTGTGTCCCCAGACTCTGAGCTCCCGAGGGCAGGGGCTAGGTCTGCCTCTGCTGGTGCCCAGCCCAGGGCCTGGCACGCGGAGGGTGTCGGCCACCGTCATGAGAACAGCAGAACGGTGGCTTCTCAGACATCTGCACCCGGCAGCCTCATCTTCCCCAACCAGAGACTCGAAATGACTGCAGCAAGTTCCCCGTCCCCGGGCCAAGTTCACGGCACTGACTGAAAGCAAAAGTTAGGGAGACTCCAGCCCCGGCGGAGGCCAGCTTCCAAACTGCCACCAGAGCCCCAGCGTTCCCTCCTGCTGGCTATCAGCGGATGGGAACCTCTGGCCACTGCCCTGGGGACACTTAGGGGCCAGGCAGGATAAAAGGCACAGTAATTTAGAGTCTGAGATCACTGGCCAGAACTTTGCTATGTGACCTGAGGCCAATGACTTCTCTCTGTGCCTCAGTTTCCATCCTGCAGAGCTGCCACAAGGCTTCAACGAGATCACGTGGAAAGCACCGAGCGGGAACTCCCCGTTCCCCACTCCTCCCCCTGCCAGCCCGCCAGCTCAGGTGTGTCACCCTCCAGGGCTGACCAGGAGCTCCCCCACCAGCCCACGGCCCGGCCCCCATTAGGGCCCTCCCCAAAGAGCGGGGGGCTGGACGGGCCTGCTACGGTGGCCCCGGAGCCTCGTCTGCCTGCCACTGCCAGTGATTCATTTGCTTCTCAAGAAATAATTACCGTAAAGTGACAGCAGGGAGTCTTCCCAGCACAGCAGCCGCCTCCTGTTCTGCCACCTGCTGCGGCAATATTGTGACAGGCGCCGGGGAGACCTCGCACCTCGGCCTGCCTCCTCACCCTGGGTCAGCCTTCGCCAACCTTCAGGGGACCTGGGACGAGGCCGCCTCCCGGGAGGAGCACTGATCCTGGGGTCTGGAGACCCAGACTGGACTCACTGCGAGATCTGGGACAGATGTCTTCACCTCTCAGAACCTCTCGTTTGTGTAAAATGAACTTAATCAATTCCTACCTCTTGGAGTTGCGCTCACAGTTACCACGTATTTAAAGACGTCATCGCGGTGCCTCGCACAAAGTAGGTGCTCCGTAGATGGCAGCGTTAAGTCATACAGCCTGATTCTTAAACCCTTTTTGAAAATGTTTTCCTACTCCATTGTTGCAATTGATTTTTATCTCAACCCTGGGAATAGAACTCTTAAGAAACATTACCCCCATTTTACAGAGCAACAAACTGAGATGCAAGAGATTAAATGGCATGTGCAGAATCCAGACTACTCCACTAAAGTTACAGAGAGGACACAGACTTCACAGGGTGCTGGGTGAGCCCACCTTCCCACTGTCCCCATTCCCAGGTGGGTGGACAAAGCTCAGACCACGTCACAGGCCAAGATCAGGACCTGGGCGCCACAGGGCTCAGCCAGGCCACAGACCCTCGAGAGAACCAGAGGTGTCCGCCAGGTCTACTTTTGGGTGACAACCACCCTCTCCTGTACCAGGACTAGAATGAGAAACCACATCCTGCTCAGGAAGCAGGCACCCAGTACCCTGTGGGCGGCAGGGCACTCCTCTGGTGGGCAGGCGGCAGCAGCGTCACGAACCTTCCACGGAGCCTCCCAGCTGGCCTGGAATCCCCTGAGCACCTCGAGCCTGGCATTGCCCAGAAGGCTGCACAACCCATAGAGGCTGCCAGCTAAGGGCACGGCCCACCCTCTCCCAGCCTCCAGCTTGGTTCTCGACCTCTGCCCTGTGAAATCCTCCCACAGAACTCTTTTGAAACTTCACCGTTTATGTATAACCATGCTGTAGCTAGCGAGCCCATTTATACCTCCCTCAACCTCAGGACACAGAGCTCAGCATCCCTATTTTACAGATGAGGAAACTGAGGCTTTGAGGGGCAGTGACTAGCCCAACTCACTCAGCTTTTAAGTCTTGCACTGGGCCCCAGCTCCTGGTACCAGGACTGGGGGATCATGCGAAGTTTTTGAACTGACGTGTTGGGACCGGAGCCTCATTCTTCTGACTCCAAGTCCAGACCCTTCCCTCCACAGCTGGCCAAATCCCTGGATGTGGTCTGTGTCACCTGTCTTATGTCCCTAACCCCCTGGAGGCCTATGAGTAAGCACACGGCAGCCAGACACAGAGGCCTCCCTCACTGCACGAATATTTACTCAGTGCGGACTCTGGCCAGGCCCTGGCGGGGCTCTGCCAGCAGGAGAGGAAGACAGACCCGCAGCCGGCACCCCCAGATCTTCCATTCTCTGGGGTAGCAGACACATCCCCGGCAGTTACGATTCAGGGTGTGAGGGGCTGTGACGCGGCAGGTAGCGGAGTGCTCAGGAATGCCTGGTGGAGGAAAGTCAGGCAAGAGCAACACATCTCTAATCCCGGGCAAGGGGACAGCCGGGCTGCACCCTTCCGCGTCCCCAGCCTTCAGCCATCCACGACGCAGGAAATAAATAGCCAGCCGGGCTTCATCTCCCCGGTGCGATCAAAAGCCGGGACTGCAAATGCAAAGCCCACAGCTTCCGGTGTCACTGATAACACGGCACGGTTTAAATCAATTCTCCTGGAAGTCAATGCATCTCTCTGCGGCAAAGGGAGTGTTCAAATTCTGGGTCTACCCGTCTGTGTCCTTCAAATACCGGCACGTACGGGGATGCGGGGCACAGGCTGGAGAGAGAGCCTGGGTGCGTGTGCATGAGCGTGAGAGCGTTAGAGCATGTGAGCGTGCACACTCACGGGGGACCGGGGCCCTGCATCCGGTCTGTGCGCCCAGGCGAAGCCCCGCCCCGCATTCCTCCGAGAAGGAATCTTCAGCGTCAGCTGTCTCCCTGCTTCCTTTTCTTTTCTGGGACCTCATTCCCCTCCCTCTAGCTTTTAAGGCTCTGAGACTCTCTCCCAAATTTGTCCCCAGTGAGAATGCCGACCCAGCCAAGGGACTCTGTAATAGAGAACTGAAGAGCTAGAAGGGGGGCGGGGGTTGCGTGTTTCTTTTAAAGGAAGTTGGGAGAAAGGGCTGGGGGTGGCGAGAGGTTTCCGGAGGCACAAATCAACCGCTAAGAGTAGATCAAACATCCTTCTCAGATGCTGGACAAAGCAGCAGCCCTTTTCCCTCCGCCCCCAACACCATCTCTGGCGCCTTCCATGGGACCGAGAGAGCAGCGACGTGTCCTGAAATGGATTTGTTGGGTAGTCCCAGGCTGAACCGAGAACTCCTTATAAAATAAGGGAACAGAATCTGCCAAGGAAGGAGGTGGGCTGGGGTGGGGACATACCGGAGCCCACCAAGCCCCAGAGGGCTTAACACAAGAGCTCATATGTTCCTTACCAACCCCTGGGAGGCAATAATATTATCCCTCTTTGACAAAAAAGGACATGGGCTCAGCTCAGAGAGGCCAAGCAACTAGCCCATGGTCACACAGACAGTTGCAGAGCTGGGATTGGAAACTTTTTTCGACTATCCCAGGCTGCCTCACTGGAAAATCAGAAATAGAGAATCTACATCAGTGGCAGCTTCAGAAATAATGAAAGTGTCAATGGACGTGGCAGGGGACAAAGCCCTCTGACATCTTTCCAGGGTCTTCCGGCTTTGGGGCATTAAGGAGCCAGAACCCACCTGCTTGAGGGCCTCCCCGGGGTGTGATAGGAAAAGGCAGGGGACACTGCAGCTGACCCACCCACTGTCCCTTTTTGGAGACCTCCATTCCGGCTGACAGCCCAGCCCCTTCCGGCTCACAGTCAGAAATAGCTGTGACAAAAGTCCCTCCCATCCCAGAAAGCAGCTCTTAAAAAATTGCTTAAAACAGACACACACGAGGTAGAGGGGACTTTGCCAAGTCCCGACTGCAGGCAGACGATGTGGGCATCACGTCGGGCTCTGAATGGCGGACGGAAGTTCTGCCCAGGCTTTGCGGGTCGGCCCCCTCTGGGCCTTGGTTTCCCCATTTCAAAAATGAAAGTTCACAGTTTCTTTTTTCTTTCTCTCTCTCTCTCTCTCTCTCTCTCCCTCTCTCTCTCTCTAACAGCAGAACCCTGTTTTCAAAGTGAATCTCCCTCATGCAGTCAGTCTGGGAGTCAGACAGGCGTGGAGCTCTGTGGTTGACGTGGGTCAAATCCCAGGTGCTCACCTCCCACTGGCCCCAGAATAGTCACCCTAAGGCACCCTGCTATGGACTCCAGGGCTCTGAAGAGCTCACTTGAAAACCACCAGGCTAAATGATCACAGTGGTCTCCCCGGGCTTTCAATCCACCCTCCAATCACCCCAGGTACCAGGGGCGCATACACTCAGCAATCCGCACGGGGAGGGGACAAAGCCAGCCAGCTCCAAATCACACTGGGCCTGGGGAGGGCAGGAGGGCTGCAGGGGCTCCCAGACTCCCACAAGAGTCTCCCTGTCCACAAGGCAGCTGGCCACCACCACCAGTGCCGGGCAACTTCCTCTACCAGCCATGGCAACTCTGTCCCCAGCTGCCAAGCCAAAGGGACCTTTTTCTTGACAACCTCAAAGCTTTCCTGCTTTCTCCTGGAGCCAATGAAGAGAGAGGAAACTTGAAACTCCCCATGCCCGGAGCCTGGACCCTAGTCATCTGAGGCAGAGGCAGGACAGGCAGGGAAAGGCCCAGAACAAAGAAAGGCCACAATGAACACCCTGTCATCTAGGGAGGCAGAAAGATCAGTCATGACCCAGACCCCATCCAGTCACAGACCTGAAGTATAGAGCAAGCTGAGGGGGAACACCTAAAGGAACGCCCTCATGTAAAGGTGGTTCTGAGGACCTGAGGCCCAGAGAAGGCAGCAGTCGGCTGGAAGTCACACAGCACCTAGTAGAGTCCAGGTCTCTTGGATGCTGACTTGTTTCGTTCTGATAGATTCAGCGAGACCCTCCCAGCGGAAAGCCCCCAGCTTGCAAAGTCAGAACAGGATATTTCAGTGTCACTGGGTGGTGACAGAGTGGAGATGTTTGTTTTGGTTTCCAAATCAACGCTTGACAACCTCATCCTTGATACAGTTTCAGCGACCTCATTGCCCACATGTTAAAGACCTGGTTGGGCCAAGGGGAAACCAAAGCAGTGGTGACCAGGGCCAGAATCCAGGCACCCCAGGCCAGGGGCTCTGGTTTGGGTTGGTGTTTTCAAAGCATGTTTTGTGTATCACTGATGGCACATGAGATGATGTTAGGAGGTACACAGGTAACATTTTAAATTCCAAATATATTAAATACATAGGTGAATGGCTAAACAAAATGTGGTCTAACTATACAGTGGAATATTATTCAGCAATAAAAAGGGATATCCTGTGGATAGATGCCACAACACGGATGAACCTCAAAAATACTGTCTAAGTGAAAGAAGCCAGACACAAAAGACTATCTATTATATGATTCTATTTGTATGAAATGTCCAGAAAGGGCAACTTTATAGAGACAGAGAGCAGATCACTGATTATCTGGGCTGGAGTACACGTGGGAATTTTCTGCAAATGTGCATGAAGGATCTTTTTGGGAGTGATACAAGTGGTCTAAAACTAGACTGCGGTGATGATTGCACAACTCCGAATTTACTGAAAATCTTTAACTCGTACACTTAAAATGGGTGGCTTTTGTGATATGCAAACTGTGCGTTCATAAAGTCAAAATATTTTATGTAAGTAATAGTACAGGTAGTACTTGGATATGGCCACAGATCCTGGAGGTGGAGCCCAAAAGGCCTCCAGCTGGAAGGACACTGAGCTACACGTCACAGGCTGCCCTTTGGAGAAGCAAGTGAGGGGTCTCCGGAGCTGCAAGTTCTTCCAGGTGAACCAGAGCTTTCCTTTCCTCTCCTGCCCAGGCTCCTTCCTTCCGTCACTGCTTGGGGTTCCATGATAGACATCCCGGGAGGATTGAAAGCGTTCAGCGGCCAACAGTCCAGGCAAACACCTCGGTCTGGTCCCTCACACCATGACTCCTCTTATGGGCAGAGGATCGGAGGTGGGCTTGGCACTCAAACCCAGACTAAGAGATTATCAAGGCTGGAAAGACCCTTTGAGATCATCTAGCCCAGTGATTTGTAAACTTTTTTTAATGTTGATCGAATGTCCACTCTCCTCCCAAAAGAAAACTTTTACAAGAAACCCAAATATACTTATTATATTTGAGGTTCTTGTAAATGAACAAGTGAGCATGTCAGTGGATACAATGAATTAATATTAAGAACTTACAAGTGAGTGAGCACACTGTCATCACTGTATTAACTAACATCTTAATGTACTTTTACATAATAATTTTTATTAAATATTCAAGGAACTCCTAAAGCATCTCTAAGAAGCCCGGGGCTTCCTATTTTATTGTGCTCCTTGAGAGCACAATTCTTTGCCCATACGGTAAAGACCTGGTTGGGCCAAGGGGAAACCAAGGCAGTGGTGACCAGGGCTAGGATCCAGGCACCCCAGGCCAGGGGCTCTGGTTTGGGTTGGTGCTTGCAAAGCATGTTTTGTGTATCACTGAAGGCATATGAGATGATGTTAGGCCGTACACAGGTGATGTTTTAAATTTAAAATATATTCAATACACGGGTGAATGGATAAACAAAATGTGGTCTATCCATACAGTGGAATATTATTCAGTAATAAAAAGCGACATCCTATGGATACATGCTACATGCTACATGGATACATTCCACTTTACAAACAGGGAAACTGAGGCCCAGGAAAGAGAGTATGCTTGCTTTGGAAAAATTCAACATGAGTCTTGAATCAACTTCAGAAAAGATGGGTCTTTCCAATTTACCAAAAAATGGAGAAAGGGAAGGTGTGCAAGACCCCAGAAGGGCAAGAAGAGAGTCACCCGCGCTCCACCTGTCTCGGCAGTGCCATCTCATTCCAGACCAGCGCCAGAAGCTGACATCACACCCCACACCCTGGGTGCAACTTGAATATAGAATTGCTCAATGCCAACCCATCTCCCTCTATAACTGGGCACGGTTTTTCCATCTACTTAGCAGCCAGGTCCAAAAAGCACACGCACAATAAAACAAACACAACACAAGCCTGAGGCATGACGACACTGTCAACAGTGGCAGGCGGCTGGGCCCGGCCCATCCCTCCCAGCTTCACCATCCAAAGCAGTTTCACCATCCCCAGCCCACCCCAACGAGGCTGACCATGAGGGACAGAGAGGTGGCCTTCCTGTGGCAAGGCACTGGGCCATTCTCAAGTCCTCAAGAGAGAAAGGCACCCCAGGAGAGAAGCTTATCTGCCAGTGGAGTATAAGACCTATTCCCAGAAAGCCAGACCCTGCATGAGAGAGATTGGAAGACTCCAGGCATTTCTACTCCCTGTTAGTTTGACAAAGTACCTATCATTTTTAACAACATCAACATGATTACTTTATACCTTCCAAAAAAGCACCACTATTCTACTCTCCCCTCAGGCAACTATGGGCAGATTTTATTATTCCCATTTCTCTGATGAGCAAACAGCCTTCTGAGTGGTTTGACAATCTCACTGGCAGGTGATAGAGCTGTCATTTGAATCCTACCCAGTTGCTAGCCTGCCCAGGGGGAGAATAAGGAAGGAGACCCATGCCCAGCTCTCTGGGCAGACCTTTAGAGATAGAAGGAAAGGTTCTTCTCAGCACATTCTCCAAGCTCTGGAGTTCAGAGCCACAGCTCCAAATGCAGAGTCGCCCATGCCTGGGACAGCAGCAGCGAGGACCAGAGGGCCCCTCCCCCACCCTAGCTTGAGATGTAACACAGACCCCCTCCTCTTATCGGAAAGCAGACAGTACTGGCTGCCAGGCTGCAGGCAGGAAGCAATGACAGTTTCCCAGCTGGGG
Organism: Avahi laniger; assembly: GCA_963575035.1. Classification (NCBI taxonomy): domain Eukaryota; kingdom Metazoa; phylum Chordata; class Mammalia; order Primates; family Indriidae; genus Avahi; species Avahi laniger. Next base: position 12,055 of record CAUYSK010117235.1, read on the forward strand.
AATCAGTCTGCCCCAGCTCTAGACAGATGGTGGTCTCAATCCATTCAATGTTCAGTCTTCCAGCCCAAGGTTATCCTCTCCTGGGGACCCTTAGGGATGAGTTTTTAGGGGCTCAATAAACCATGAGACTTGCAGAATAGGGAGAGGAGGGACGAAGAGCTCGTGGCCAGTGTGATGTGGTTCCGGTTATCCATTCCAGAGCTGGACCCTACAGAGCTGGAGCAAGACAGCAGACCCTGGCCCTAGAGGGCAGGGACAGATCCAGCTGTCTTCAAATACGTGATCTCATTTAATTCAAGGAATAAAAAGGCAGTGGGGTTGGCTAAGACTTTTTTTTCTTTTTACCCATTGGGGGAGGGAAGCTTATCTCCTACATCATCGGGAAAATACCTAGGCTGGGAGACAGACTAGCCAGGGGTGGTTAAAACCACTAGTTCAAATTCAGGTTTCACCACTTATTAGCCAAGCCACCTTAGACAAGTCACTCCGTATTTCTGCACCTCAGTTTCCTCATCTGCGAAATGGGACAAGCCTGTCCTACAGTGCATCCTGTGAGGGTTCAAGTGAGACCACATGAAACACAGATGGTTATTATGTCACCTAGAAAACAATGTGCCTGACCAGTGACGGCGCCGAGGGCGCTGAGGTGTCCCCCACCGTCTCAGCACCCGCCCCATTCTTGGATCTAGAGATAACTGAGTCTTCCTAGCGTGCGTACGCGCTCTGCAATCACAGCTTCCAGCCCACCTGCTAGGACCAGCTGCCCGCCCGGGACCCTCCCGCACGTACATTCCGCGGCCGCCGGGACCTGGCCGCCCCAGGCTGGGAGCGGCAGGGGGAGGGGCGGCCCCACTCACCTCCGCTTGTACTCGTCGCGCTCGCGCTTCACCTTGGCCAGCACGTTGTAGAGCGCGCGGATCTCGGGCGTGATGGTGTCGATCTGCACGCCCACGCCGTCGGGGTGCACCCACGACACGCCGGGGCCCTGCACGGTCTCCACGCCGCCGCCGCCGGTGCGCCGCACCTGCGTGTAGCTCCAGATGGTCCCGGGCAGGCGGCCGTAGTGCTGCAGGTGCGGGCCGCCGCCGGGGGGCAGGCCGCCCAGGGCCACGGCGTTGGCGTTCACGCCGGCCGCCGCGCCGCCGCCGCTGCAGTGCCCGGTGCCGGGCGCGGGCGGCCGCAGTAGCTCAGGCCCGGTCTGCACGGCCTGCTCGCGGGAGAAGGTCTTGTAGCGCAGCCGCCGCTCGCGCTCGCTCTGCTGCTGCTCCAGCTGCTTCTCCAGCAGCCGGTTGCGCCGCTCCAGCTCGTGCACCTTGGCCAGGAAGCAGCGGAAGCGCACGTTGAGCCCCTTCAGGAGGTGGATGTTGGAGCCCAGGTCGTCCCGCAGCGCCGCCGTCACCGGCGACGGCCCTGGCCCGGCACCGCCGCCGCCGCCGCCTCCGCCGGGGCAGCCCCCGCCGCCGCCCGGCGGGCAGCCGAAGGCCAAGGCCATCTCCCCGAACAGCAGCGAGTTCACCATGCGCCGGCCGCGCGGTTCCGGGCCCCGGGCCCGTGGCTCCAGATGCGGCTCCAGCTCCGGGCAGGGCTCCCGGCGCGGCCGGGCCAGGGTGGGCGCGGGTTCCAGCGCGGCCGGCCGGGCGGTTCCAGATGCGCGCCAGATGCGGCCTCCGCAGCGACGACGGGCGGGACTCCCCCCGGATGTGGGCGCCGCGGCGAGGGATGGGGCTCGGCCGCTCCCCGGGACACGGTGGAGGCCGCGGTGGCTGCGCTAGGCTAGCGAGGTCGCGGGTCCCACCGCCGGCGCTGTCAGAGACGCTGTGGATGGGCCGCGGCAGCCGCACGCAGAGGACTCTCGGCCGGCACTGCCCCTTCTGCAGCGGGCCCCGCCCACTGCAGACCTTAGCCCCGCCCCCGAGCTAGCCCCGCCCATCCCTCCTCCCTCTGCGGCGCTCCACGAGCCCGAGGCTCCGCCCCCCAAAGTCTGCAGCGTCGGGCCACGCCCACATGGCCGTGGCTCCACCCACTCCCGGGCTCGCCCGGCTCTCTCCGCCCCGTAGACCAGCGGCTGCAGCTCTAGCCCCGCCCAGGTCCGCGGCTGGACCACGCCCTCTCCCGCGTCTGGTCCCGCCTCCCCGCCGGGCTCTGAGTCTCCGCCCGGGGACACCGACCGCAGAGCTGCACCAGAGACCTGGTTAGCTGGAGCTGCCGCAGCACCAGCCCGGCCCTTAAAGGGGCGGCGGCCCCGGCCGCGCTCGCTTCCCCCTTCGGGAGGCGCCTGTCCACCTCGTGTGCTGAGGGGCTCCGCATGTCTGTCTTCTCCGCCCCAGCTCCCCCAGCCCCACGTTCCCACAGACGCGGGAGACCGCGGCCTCGAAGGGCTGGGGAATCACAGCGTCTGGAGGTGCGGCGGCGCCCTACCCCCACGCCAGCCCGGTGGCCTAGATCGACTTTCCCCGGATAAGGCGGCGTTTCCGCCGGCGCGTCCCCACGCGGCAGACCCGGGGTGGACTCCTCGGCCGCCTGCCCCTCCTCTAGCGACGGGCCTTGTCTTCCCGAGATCGGCCTGGGGCTGGGCCACGTGGGGCAGGGGGTCAATCAGATGCCCTCCTGGAATGACATCCGCAAGCTCGGCCTGGGCCTGGCCTGCTCGGGGCTGCTTTGGCTCCCCAGCCCTGACTGACCCCTCCCCGCCACCGCACACTCACACTCACACGCTGAGGTTCCGCTGCCCCAGAGCAGGGGGTCCATTCACTGACGCTGAGGGGGCAGCATGGCGGGGGAACCGGTTCTGAGGACCGAGCCAACCCAAGGACCCATTCATTCAAATATGTTTTCACACCCAGCACCCTAAAGGCCGAGTCCTCCAGTCTCCTGAACCAATTTGCAAATAGTAGTGTCTGTCACGCCTCATACTTAGCTATTGCCCCCGTTTACAGAGGTTACCGAGACCTGAGTAGCCCCGACGACTCCAAAGCCCACGCCCCAGCCGGCCTTCCACGGCGCTGGCCTCTCGTCCATTTCCACGTTTCATCGTTGCAAACCACAAACCTCACAGGGGAAGTGACCCCCACCTTCGAAGGCCTGTGGCTTGCATTGTGTGCACTTAACCAGATCTGTGGCATGTTCTAGATTCTTCCGGCTGCATATTTTGAATTGCAATTTGATTTTTGTCTTGCTATTAACTTTTGTGTTTGTTTTGTCTCTTTGTAAGCTTGAGGGCAGGTACCCAGTCTTACAGGGACAATGCCTTGGTATTCTTGCTGACAAAAGGGACACAAAGGAGACAGGGGCTTGTTCTAGGGTGATGCTGTGGCTGTGATGTTAGTCTGCTGTTTTTTTGATTCTGCCACAAAAGCAGACCCTCCCCATATTTCCTGCCCTCAATCCCAGCTCCTTGCTCACTGCCAAAGTGGACTCGTCTCTTACAATACCCAGATCCGAAACTCACCTGTCTTGAAACCTTTCCCGGCTTAGCCCAATCCAATGTGGTCACTGCTCTTTGTTCTCTCATCCCTTGATGATTTTCTTGTTTATTTAACCTAAAGAAGCAAAACACCTTTGCCTTGAAGTAGGGGTTCCCAGACCCCCGAGAGGACTAAGGATAGAACTCGGGGGCTTCCATGACACTGGGATGGATAAAAATTATATCTTTATTTTTACTGATTTCTCTACGGTTTTTAGCATTTCTTTTGATTGTTAATGTAGGCAGCAAGTAGAAGCCCCATGATTTTGTCACTAGCAGAAATCACAGGTATGTTCATGTCACACTACAGTTACTGTAAATATCTCAAGATACCACGTAAGCTACCAGAACTCTGAAATTAAGGTCATATTAGACCCACCACCAAATCGTATTTAGCATATTAATAAAGAAGCACATATGTTACTGTATCACAAATTTGTTTTGTTAATACTTTGACATCTGCATTTTAGTAAAATTGTTTTCATTGTAATCCTAATGCATTTTTTAAAAATTGTTCTGAGAAGGGTCCCCAGGCTTCATAGGTGCTCGAGGGGACCCATGGAACAGAAGAGGTTAAGAACACCTGGAGAATGGCTCCCTGCAACCTCTTCCTGGAAGAATCTGTCTTGCCAACAAAGTTGCCCTGGGATGGGGGTGTGAAACCCTCCTGGGGGGCAGGTAACCCTGTCCTGGGCACTAAAGAGGTCTAGACATTCCATGCTCATTTATTGAGCACGTGCTTTAGCACAGATCCTACACTAAACACAGGAAGGGGCTTCAGGGGCCCAAAAAAACCAACCTGAGACGGGCTGGGGGGTGGGGTGCAGAGGAGGGAAGCCCGGCCCGGAGGAGATCATTGAGCAGAGGCCAGAAGATCTAAAGGAACTGGCGGAAGTGGGAAAGGGTTTACAGCAGAGCTGTAGAAACATGATTCATACAAAGAAAATGTCTAGAAAACAGTCCTGTGGCCACATAGCAGCAAAAGTGAAATGTCGTGTGTCTTGCTCATTGCAGGTAAGATGAGAGGCGAGTTTAACCTAACATCCTTCCAGCTCGAATGGCCAACTGTCCCCATTTGCCCAGGACCGAGGGGAGGTTTCTCCTGATGCAGGACTTTCAATGCCAAAACCTGGAAAGTCCCAAGCAAACCAGAACGAGTTGGTCACCCTACTCCAGCCCATGTCCATCTGGAGACTTCTGAGGCCAGAAGTCCTGGCTACCAACGTCAGCCGGCCCGAAGGCAGCAAGTGCGATGCTCCCTTTTTAGGGATGAAAGAACTAAGTAAGGCCAGAGAGAAGTAGGGACTAGCCCAGGTCACCCAGATAATTGGTGGCAAAGCCGGGTCTAGAATTCTGGTCGCACTCCCTGTCCAATGGTGGGTCCTAACCCCAGCTGGGCAATGAATTCCGTGGTCCCTTCTCCTCAGCCTCGGATATCCTTTGGGTTGGCTCTCTGATTCAAGATCCAAATGGGGCTAAATATGGGTCCTCATTAGGTGGGCGGTCATTCCAACAGACAAAGGAGCATCCCTGGGGGGACACGCCATCCTCCACCCCCTGGACGAGGATGGGTTTTTCAGCAAGGCACCTCCCCAGGGCCCTCAAAGTCATGGAGATATGTCTAACCTGCCTAGTTAAGAGCTGGGCTTTTGAGACAAGAGACTGGCTTGGGCTTGTGTCTCTGCTCCAGCGTGTAACTTGGCAAGTCACCTCACCTCTCTGAGGCTCCATTTCCTCATCAGGGAGGTGGGCACAGCTTCACCCACGAGGCCTTTTCTGCACCCCTGCCTCATCTCTCACAGTCACCCTGTCTGCCCTGTCAACGTACCAGACGTGACAGGCTCTCAATGAGCAGCTGCTGAATGAATGAATAAAAAATTAAGGAATGAATGAACAAATGATTTTCATTCTTCCCACCACCCTCTCCCCAGCCATTGCACCCGGTAACTGTTCCTCAGCCTTCAGGTCCCAGCCTCACGCATAGAACCTTCCCTACCTTCCCAGCTCGTGACAGGTCCGGATTGAGGCCCCATCAGCACTGTGCCCCCTGCGGCAGCCCCAGGGACACTCTCTTGTGGTTGCTGGCGTTCTCATCTGCACCTCCCTCCCTCTGACTCCAGCCTTCCAACACTCACTAGACCTCGCTCTCCCTTAGGGCAAGGTCTGCTTCACCACTGGAACCCGTATCCTGGCATGGTACCCGGCACATAATAGGTGCTCAACAAAGATGAGTCCAGGTAAACAAATGAATGAGCTGTTCGTACTGGAGAAATCCCAGTAAAGTGCATAATGGGTGCTCAGTAAATGCTATATTTGCAAATTTTAATTACATTTCTTTATTTTACAACTTTATTGAGGAATATTTTACATATCTCATAATTCATCTATTTCAATGGTTTTTAGTAAATTTACCAAATTGTGCAACCACCACTGTAAGTCAGTTTTAGAGTGTTTCGTCTCTCCCAAGATCTTGTGCCCACTGTTAATCCCCATCCCCACGCTACTCTAGACACTGCTAATCTAAGGTCTTATCTCCATCCATCTGCCTTTTCTAGATAGATCCTATAAACGAAATCCTGCGATATGTGACCTCTTGTGTCTTTCTTTCACTGAGCATAATGTTTTTGAGGTTCATCCATACTGTAGCTTGTATCAGTAGTTTGTTCCTTTTTATTTACGATCTCTTTTTAAATTTTCATAGTCTGAATTTTTCCTTAGCCTATTTCGTTTTCTGTACTTAGTTCCTCATCCGGAAATAGGACTACTGTGAGTATCTACCTCATAGGGTGGTTGTAAGTGTTAAATGCGTTCACACATGGTAAGTCAGCATGTTCAATAAATGTTAACTGTTATCATCATCATTTTTTCACTTTGTTGTTTAACCAAATGTGGAAAGCCCATAAATACATAACGAAACAGCAAAAAAACACAGGCATCTCCCACAATCCCACAGCCGGTGGCCCTCTCTGCTGCCGAAGTTCAGTCCTGCCAGGTAGAACAGACTCCCCCACCCCGCACCCCCATCCCCTCCCCCAGGCTGCAGTTTCTAGAACATTCCCATCGGGTTTCTTCATGGTGAAATGAAAGCGAACACAGTAAAACATGACGGCACAGAGGAAAGGGAAGGGCAGCAGGCAGTGAGGCTGCAGGTGAAAATTAATCCCTTAAGCAGGCGAATTCTTGAGCTGTTACCACCTCTCCTCCCAAAAAACAATAATGACAACAACAGCAAAAAAAAAAAAAAAAAAAAAGCTTGGCAGAAAGGGTGACTCTTGCTCGTTTGGGCAGCAGTGGCACGTTGCCGGGCCCCGTCCTTCCTGGGCACCTCCGGGCTTACAGGCGGCTTACGCTGCTTGTCGACTCAACAATTATACTGGGTGGATTTGTCTTCCTCGAAAAGGGCGTGGATTTCGCCAAAGTCAGGGCGCCAGGGTGTCCCACTGGCTTTCCTGACGGCGCTGATCTCGGTCAGCAGCCTTCGGGGAGCCCTGGCCGCTTCTCCCCGGGCAGGAGGCTTCATGAAGGCCAGCACCGTACGTTCTTGCTAAGCGGGTGGTGTGGTTAGGCACAGGGGATCCACTGCCAGCCTCCAGCGATTATGCATTGGGTGACCTTGGGAAAGTCTCTCAATCTGTCTGTGCCTCAGTTTCCCCTCTGTAAAATGGGATGGCAGTAATTCACAGGGCTGCTGTGAGGATCAAACAAGTCCCTGGGTGTGAAGCACTTGGAACGGTGCCTGGTGTGTATCAAGCATTAGCTGTCCTGAGCCAACATCCCTTGAACCCCTAGTGTGTGCCAGGCACTGTTCTAGGAGTGGTTTGAGCTCCGTGTGACAGAAAATCAAGGCCAGAGGTTGCAGGGGCCTATTCAGGGCCACACCGGATCACTCTGTGGGGAGCCGGGGCTTTGGCGTGGGGTCCCTGCTTTCCAGCCTCATTCCCTGATTCCCGTATGACAGGGAATCGCCACCCTGACTCTCTCACTAAAACTCCATATGTTAAGAAGACCTTACAGATGGGGAAACTGAGGCTCACAGGGGCGAACAGACATAGAATTCATGGCACAGCTGAGCTTCGAATCCAGCTTTGAATTTCAAGGCCAGTCCCTCCTGTTCTGGTTGTAGTTCCTTCCGCAACACCTCAAAAGTGCAACCCTCAAACATCGTCTGGAGGAGTGAGCTGCTGAAATGATTCCTGCCAACCTATTCCACGATGTTAGCAGAAACCTTCACGAGTGGAAAGAGGTGTAGAGAAGAGAGGGACTGGGGCACTCTGCAATGAGCCCAGAGCCAGGACGAGAAGCACTCATGCCCCTGGGCCTTTGCACATGCTGGCTTCTCCTCCAGGACACCGTCCCCCTCCTCACTGGCTAGCTCTGACTCATCCTTCAGATCTTAGCTTTGGTGGCACTTCTCCTTCGTTCGTTGTCGTGTTTTGACTGTGTATAGAGGTAAAGTGCACAAATATTACGCGTACAGCTCTATGAATTTCTGCATATGCACACCCGATGTACCCACCAGGTCTTTTCGTACACACCAGAAGGCGCCCCCTGGCTCCCTTTCAGTCGAGAGTTCTCAAAGGTAACCAGGTGCTGCCTTCTCTCACCCTGGATTCCTTTCTAGACTGTTCTAGAACTCCATTAAATGGAATCATAGAGCATGTTTTTGGCTTCTTTTGCTTGACCTGACGTGTAGGAGATTCACCCCGTCGTTGAGTCGAGCAGTGTCTGCTCCTTTTCTTTGTTAGGTGGCGTCATGTGCTGTGAGCACACCACGGTTTGCTCACCGTTCTACTGCAGATGGACACTGGGTTGTTTTTTAACTTGGTGCCGTTGGGAGTAAAGCTGCCAATAAACCTTCTCGTATCTGTCCTTTGGTGAACATAGAACTTGTTCCTCTCGGGTAGAGCCCTCGGGGCAGGACCGCTGTGCCATGGGGTATGTCTGTGTTCAGCATTCGCGCACGCTGCCAAACGGATCACCCAGCTGGCATCCGATTCCGCCTCCCCATCTGCGGCGTATGAGATTTCTGATTGCTACACATCCTACCTGACATTTAACGCAGTCAGTCCCTTTTATTTTAGACTTTCTTCCTCCTAGAAGCCACCTGCACCCCCTAAATCAGGGTAGGGTCCTCCCGTCCTTCTGCACTAGAGCATTCCGTTCTCTGTAGCACGTCTACCAGGTCACTGTCGCCCTCGTCCCATGAAGGGAGGCTGCCTCGAGGGAGAGGAAGACACCGTCTGCCTGGCCCACAGCTCCCTCCAGAAGGAGAAGCCAGATCCTGTCACCCCAGCCCCCAGCCGGGCACCTGCCTCCAGACACCCCCTGCCCCGCAGACAGAAGTCCCGCCCCAAGGACATTCTTTCTTTGACGGGCCCTCATTAATTTAAAGCCCAACGCTTCACGAGATGGCTCCTCCTGGGTGTGTGATACTGGGCCTCTCTCTGAGCCTCAGTTTCCCCATCTGTAAAATAGGAATGATACCTCTGCCCCGTAGGGTTTCGCCTAGGGCTAAATGAAACGCTATGAAAGTCCCTGGAAGAGAGCCCGGCAGAGGGAAGTGCCGCATTCGGGTGGCTCTCCGAGGCGCTCTCGAGCCCGCAGCCCTCTCAGAGGAGATAACCTCCCCGGCCTCATTCTCACCATCACTGCAAAGCTTTGCCAAGTGCCCAGGGGCATGAATTGCTGCATCCATCTCTGCCCACAGAGCTGGATCGCGACCTCGGGAACCAACGCGTCCCGAGTGCCTTGTCCCTTCTCCACGCGCAGCGTCTCATGCGTCCTCGCCCGCCCCTGCTCGGTGCACGTCTAGCAGCAATGTTTATGGAGCCCGTTAGGACGAGCCGGCACTGTACCGCATGCTTCACCGTATCACTTCGTTCTATCCTAACCTCATCAATCTGAGGGAAGGATCATCACTTCCATTTTACGTCTGGAGAAACTGAGGCTTAGAGAGGAGTAGGTGGCCGAGGGGAGATTCTTTCCTCCATTCTAGGGCCTGGGAATCACAGGTCCAAAATCTTAAGCCAGGTCCTGTTTGGATACCGCAATGTCCACACAAACCTCAGGACGAGGGCGGTCTCTGCTGCTGCCTGGGGGACCAGGATGAGTGGACTGTTGCCAGGGAGACCCTGGAGTCCCGGAAAGCCCAGGGCAGGCGAGAGCAAGGGCAACCTGACCTTTGGGGCCCTTCCCGTCTTCTCCACCAAAACCCCCACTGACCTCTCTGATTTCTGGTTACAAATGGTTCTCTCGTGTGTCAGGGGAATCCCTCAGAGGGAAGCAGGGCAGGTCCTCGGTGGCCTCATAGTCCTGATCCTGCTGAAACAGACGTCCCAGCCATGGGGACATCCCCTGGGAGGTGATTGCAAGAAAAGGGTGAGTCAAAAGGCCTTCGTCCCAGAGGGCTGCCCCTTGCGTGCCGCGGAAAGGAGGAACGCGCCTGAGCTCATCCCAGGCCCCGTGACAGGAATGTCACCGTAATTGTCCTTAACACAACTTCGAAATTCCTCACCAGCCAGAAGTCCCTGTGTCAGCCTGACGACTTCCCCAGTGGCTGTTGTGTAACCACAGAGGCCTCGGCTGAGGGGAGGCTCCCTTGGTCCCCACCTGCCCGCACCTTCCAGCTCAGCTCAGAGCAGGTGACAGGAATCGCTAAGTGCCAGCCGCCGGGCATGGACCCAATAAGTCCTGGTGCACCGGGGAGGAGCCACACCCAGGGCCGTCCGCAGGGACGAGACACAGCTACAGCTATTGGCATGGAAAGAGTCTCCTGTTACCGTCAAAGGGAAAAGGCACACCTTAAACACAGAATGATCCGTTTCGAAAGTGTGTTCGTTTTATCTGTGGGGTTGTCTACATTTATGTGTAGAAAAAAACCTGTAAGGACATCCCAAAAGGTCAGCAGATGATTTTTACTTTTTGAAACACTTTTATGTGTTTTCTGACCTAATAATAACAGTAAATAGAAAGTTCTGGGCCAGGCGCTTTCCCAGCATCATCTAGTGTAAGCTCACATCAACTTGAGAGAGGGAGGGAAAATTCTTTGACAATGGGCACTTACTATTTTTTTTTTTTTTTTTTTTTGAGACAGAGTCTCACTCTTTTGCCTGGGCTAGAGTGAATGCCATGGCGTCAGCCTAGCTCACAGCAACCTCAAACTCCTGGGCTCAAGTGATCCTCCTGCCTCAGCCTCCCGAGCAGCTGGGATTACAGGCATGCGCCACCATGCCCGGCTAGTTTCTTCTATATATTTTTAGTTATCCGATTAATTTCTTTCTATTTTTAGTAGAGACAGGGTCTCGCTCTTGCTCAGGCTGGTCTCGAACTCCTGAGCTCAAACAATCCACCCGCCTCGGCCTCCCAGAGAGCTAGGATTACAGACGTGAGCCACCGCGCCCGGCCTGCACTTACTACTTTTATAAGGAGAAAATGGAAAGCTATTTTCACTTTTTAAAAAACAAACCACATTTATTGGCTCTACATAAAAGGCACGGGGATAGGCAGGAAGTCTAAAGACGCATGGGACCTGGCCCTGGGCTTCGAGAAGGTTCCGGCGCCCGGCCCCTGACTAACTGGAACACCAGTTCCCATCCGGTGAGTGGACCAAGAGGGGCACCAGGGAAGTGTCAGGAGAACACAGAACGCGACGTGGCTTTAGGGGCAATGAAACAACATCAGCTGAGCGGCTCCCGCTGCCTTCTGCCGGGAGAACCGTATCTCACTGGGGCTCACAGTGGCCCTTGAGGGGGGTGCAGCTCCCACCCCTGTACTTCGGAGGAAATCCACGCCCAGCAGGGCTCCGCAATTTTCCCAGAGCCATGAAGCTAGTAGTAGCGGAGACGGGATCCCAGTCTCTGTCTCCAAAGCCGAAGCCATCTGTCCTGCCCCGGCCATTCCCACCGTCCACAGTGGGGTGTTGAGGACGCGGCACTTTCTGAGTCCAACCTGGCTTCATAAGTAATGTTTCAACAGCAGGAGAGGCGAAAGAAGGCAATTCCCTCTCTAAGCCCCAGTTTTCTCGCCTTAAATTGCAGGTAATATCACCTGCATCACAGGGTTGGTGTGAGGATTAAAAGAGAAACGTCACGGCCTACGGGGCGCACGCAATAAAGATAACCACGCACATGAAACACCCTCAAACACGCCTGGCCCACGGTGAGTGGTGAAATACAAGCTGTAGTGAGCTCTGGAGTCAGCCTGCCTGAGTTTGCATCACTTCTCTTACCAGCTGTGTGACACTGGACAAGTTACTTACACTCTCTGTGCCTCGGTTTTCTCATCTGTAAAATCGGAGTGATAATAAAAGTACTGACGTCATATTTTTATGCAACAATTGAAGAAGGGAATGCATGCAAGGCATGCATGCCTGGCACCTACCAGGTAACTAATAAACAGTCATTATTCTTATTAATATTAATTTGCACTGCAAAGACTTCTGAAGTCTTGAGAGCCTGATCCTTGCTGTTAGGGATTTAAAAGGGCCCCTGTATTTGAAAATGTTCTCGGGAGGGGTAGTAACGTCACTAGTCTCTATCTGCTGACCTGTTCGAGAGAGGGGAAAGCTGGTGTCACAGGTAGTGATGAGGAAGGGAAACTCGGGGACCAGAGGGGCCTTGGAGGGAAGAGGAAGGCCTCTGCTAGGAAAGCGTACATGGGGAGGAAAGATCACCATGGCCATAACTCTAACATTTCGCACCGAATCGCAGCAGCTCAGGCTGAAACAGGTCGGGCAGAAAACAGAAATTACTTCCAGCTGCACTTAGCGCTATCGGAACAAGCAATCATTTCCTCCTCACAGCAATGCATGAGGATGTGCTCACACTCCCACTTAACAGATGAGAAAACTGAGGCCCAGGAAGCTCTAGCGCCTTGTCGTACAGCCAACGTGTGGTATGGCCAGGACTACAACTCAGGCTGTACAGACCCAAAGCGCCTCTTCTTTCCCTAACACACATTCTGTCGCTTTGACACGGCGTTGGTCGGAAATGCACCTTGATGCATTGGACAGAAATGCACCTCCTGTCTCCCCCTGGCCGCCCAAGTCAGATGGTCCCCAACAGCCAAAGGCAGAAACCACCCACGTGTCCGTCAGTGGGTGAATAGGTAAACAAGATCTGGTGCGCCCTACAATGAAATGGTATTCAGCCACAAAAAGGGAGGCAGTTTTGAGACACGCTGCAACACGGATGAAGCCAGACAGCATCGTGCGCAGTGAAATAAGCCTGACGCGACAAAGGCTGTGTGATTCCGCTTCCGCGATGTTGCCAGGACAGGCACACGCACAGAGACGGGAAGGAGCATAGAGAGGTCGTCAGGGGACAGAGGGAGGAGAGAACGGGGACTTATTGTTTAATGGGTACAGTGTTTCAGTCTGGGATGATGAAAAAGTTCTGGAAATGGATGCTGGTGATGGTTACACAAATATTGTGAATATACTTCATGCCACTGAACTGGACACTTAAAATAGCTAAAGTGATAAATTTTATGTTATGTGTATTTTATTCCAATAAAATAAAAATTTTTAAATGTATCATCTGGGGCTAGGCATGATGGCTCACACCTATGATCCCAGCACTTTGGGAGGCCAAGGTGGGAGGATCCCTTGAGGCCAAGAGTTGGAGACCAGCCTGGGCAACACAGCAAGACCCTGTCTCTTAAAAAAAAAAAGAGTAGATATATCATCTGAAAAAACCGTGAGGTTAAATGAGACAAGATGCGTAACCCCCAGTGTATTTGCTGGCAAAAGAAATCTCGTCCCCAAACAATGCTGCTGCCAGGAAGGAAACAAGAGGCATATTAAGGCCACCAAGCAAGGGCCCGCACTCCCCTGAGCCCTGGGCAGGCGCCGGGGCAGTGAGGGTCTGCAAGGCTTTACTGCCCACCGTCTACTGGCCCCCTGCCCTCAAGGAGCCTCCACTGTCCAGTGGGGGACCAGGCAGGCCCAGCAGTGACACCCACAGAAGGCTGGCAGCAGTGAATGACAAGGTCCAGAACGCTCCAGGAGATCAAAGGCGTTCAGAGGTGAGAGTGGGTTCACCAGGCTGGGAGGGGCAGCAGGTGCTGGATGAGACTTTGTCCCATAAACCAAAGTCCTGGGGAATTTGAAAGTATGGGCAAGGACAGCAGGGTTGCTGGGAACCTGGGAGGCTTCCTGGAGGAGGTGGCCTTGAACTGAGTCTTGAAGGAGAGGAAGTTAGGACCCTCCTTAGGGACTCCAAGCTTTCTAGCAAGCCTTCTGCTTAGGCTGGATGCACCAGAGAACATTTACGGAGCTTCTACCCAGTGCTTAGCTCATACAACTCTAATGGTGACCCTGTGAGGTGGCTGTCATTGTGCTCATGTTATAGACAGGGAACCTGAGGCTCGAAAGACTGAGTAACTTGTCCAGGTTGGTGGCGTGAAGGTTGAAGCCCAGGCCTATCGGACCCCCAAACCCGTATCCCCCACACAGTACAAACCTGCCCCCTAAAGATTAGAGCTGGTCCCACTCCCCATGTGACTCCCTCCCACTTCAAGGCCTGGGCTCAATCCAACTTCCCACCTTACTTGCTGTGCTACCTTGGAAAATGTACTCAAATTCTCTGATCTTTGATTTCCTTATCTCAAAAAATGAGAGAATATGAGTCCTTACCTGGAAGAATTTCTGTGAAGATTAAATGAGATACGATATCTAATGTGCTCAATACAGTCTCTGTCTGACATATTACAAATACCCAGCAGTGGATAGCTACTTCATTATTATTATAACTACTGTTTCAATTATTATTAAAGCAAAGAAAAGCTATTAAGCAGGGATCACAATTTCAAATGCCCACAGAGGCTGAGTAGGCAGCACGAATCTATGAATTGGGAAGTGCGAGACAACAGGGTGCGGCGGGGTCTGTGAAAAATTGGAATGTGCATGCCCCTGCTTAAAAACAGTCCATAGTAAAAGAAAAAATGAATTTTTGATCTTTTTCTCTGTGGAGGGGAGAGGGGCTAGAGATTGAGTTCGATCACTAATGGCTAATGATTTGATCAATCGTGCCTAAACAATGGAGTCTCCATAAATACCGCTAAACAATAGGGTTCTGAAAGCTTCTGGGTTGAGGGCAGGGGGTGCCCCACAGAGGGTATGGGAGCTCTGTGCCTTCCTGCAGCACCGCGTCCAAAGTATCTCTCCCGTCTGACGGTTCCAGTGTTGTATCCTTTATAACAAATCAGTGAACATACGCAATGTGTTTTCCTGAGTTCTATGAGTCATTCAAGTAAATCATTGAACCTGGGGAGGAAATCAAGAGAGCCCTTGATTTGTCGCCATTGGTCAGAGGTATGGGTGGCCTCTTGGGACCTGCGACCGGCCTCCGAAGCAGGGGCAGTTTTGTGGGACTGAGCCCTTAACTCGTGCGGTCTGCACTAATCCCAGGCAGTCAGTGTCAGAATTGAATTGAATTGCTGGACACCAGTTGGCGTTGGAGAATCGCAGAATCGGTGTGAAAAAAACCCCACACAATTTGGGGTCAGAAAAAAAGACAACACATGGTCAAACTAAAAAAATAGTAACTTTTTAAAAGTACAGCACAGGGTCCAGTGACTGGAGAGGGCCCAGGGCGAGTGCCGGGGGCTGCCCTGCCGTGCGCTCGCTCTCTCGGCCTGCTCGCCGGCTTCCCAGCTGAGCCATTTAGTCATGTACTGCGCATGTTTCCGTCTGTGTGTTATTGCTCAACAATATGCAATAAATCCCCAAAGTTGTTTCTTAAACTTAACTATACCAATCAAATAAAACACATCTGAGGCCCAGA
>CAUYSK010117236.1:0-24877 GCA_963575035.1 Avahi laniger
GAATTACAAGAGCACAGGCATAAAGTACAGCATCTGAGGTGTGTGTACCCACAGACACAGGACGGGGACCAGAGAACAGCCCCTGGGCTTAACACCTGTAAGAAGTCTGACTCTGCAACTCACAGAGTCACACATCCTGACGTTCAGAAGGAGCTCGAGAGAGCAGTTCAACAATTTAGACGCTTTTGTAAAAACAAGAAAGGTCATGAAACAACAGTTTTCTAGTCCTGCAGACTGAAATTTGTGACATGTGAAAGTTCTAATTAAGTCTTCTACCAGTATCTTCTAAGTCACTTTTGAACTAGAAGACATGATGTGCGGGGAGTTAGCTACATTCCCAGCAAAAAATCAATCCCTTAGGCAAGGGTCGTCACAAAGGAGAAGAAAATAAAAGAAAATGGAAAATAATAGAAATAAAAGAATACACAGAGACGAAGGTATAGTTTTATAGATTTATAAAGAAAAAGCAAAGCAGGGGTCCTCGGGGGACCCCACAATATCCCGTCAATTGTGAGGCCAGGAGTGAAGTTTTACATGGGTATTTATAAGTACAGTGATCAGTTGCCAGGGGTGACAGATTTACATAATAACAGTTTGTTTTAGGTTAAAAGTATTTCAAAAGGCTTCTATAGATCCCTTAATTAACTCTATCTACGTGAACAAATGGTTACAAAATCTTTCAAGGACAAACTTCTAAGTTCTAAGATAAAGCTATCACTTAACAGAAGGGTTAAACAGAGATACAGTGGCTCCATGTTTGTTTATCTAGTTATTGCAGATGGAGACAGGTCATCAGAAGTCCAGCAGGAACTGTCCCTTGGACTAATTGTTTTTAGCCGCAGGTGTCTGTCTCTCAGGCAGACACTCTTTGATCAGCTCTCATCGCATGCTCCATGCAGACCTGCTTTTTCCTTCAAAGTAGGCAAGAACCACAGGTTTGCAACTGCAGCGTCACCTTGGAAAGCAGCTGCTACTGACCTTCCAGATGCCCTCCTGAGGTGGAGCAGCTTTTGATATGCAAACTAACACGTTCTCATATTCCTTCAGAGCAAAGGCCTTCAAAACTCTTGAGATCATTTCTGTCTCTAACATGGTAATATTAATTTATGGAGCAACAGGAATTCAGTTCAAACCTTTCTCATTTACTTAAATTGGCCCCCCAAAAATGAGACACTGTAATGAAATTTGGTTTCTATTCAACAGAAGGAAGTAGTACAAATATTAACTTGGATGGGAACATAGCCCTGAACGACTGAGAACCGAGGACAGGCATGAGAAGTTTAGAAACTGGAAATGAACATAAATGCCATTTATTTTTCTTTGCCTAGAAGTAAATAACCACATTGTTTTGCTCATTTCCCAGAGGTTTGGCACCATTCTTTTCCTGCCTTTTACCCATCAGCTTAGCCGTCCACCTATTTCCTTTTTGTGCTGCAAA
This sequence comes from Avahi laniger, assembly GCA_963575035.1. Lineage (NCBI taxonomy): Eukaryota > Metazoa > Chordata > Mammalia > Primates > Indriidae > Avahi > Avahi laniger. The sequence continues at coordinate 1,439 of CAUYSK010117236.1, forward strand.
CAGGAGTTCTCTCTTTGAGATCCAGGTTAACTGCTGCCCAGAAGGGCCCAGGACTGTGACAAGTCATGAGGCCTAGTGTGACCACACTCTCCCCGGCTTTGGGAGACACGCAAGAATCTCTGGGAGGTAGGGTGGGGAACTGTGCTGGCCTTTGCATCTGGTGTGCAGACCTTATAACTGTTTATATGTCTGGGCTTCAGTTCGGTCCTTAAAGAAGCACTGAATTTGCAAATGCTAGTAAGCTCCATCCAGTGAAAGATGGCATCAATCAAACAACCTGTGTGTATGTGTTTTTAATCTGTAAAATCTCCTAGAACACAAAAACAAGAATCAAAATGAAAACTTCTAACATTAACATCGTGCTTTCATTTTACATAAATATTTCCTCAAAAAGCACTAAAGAATTTCTAAATAGGCACCATGCTCTTTTTTTCTGTGCATTATAAATGTGTTATTTTGAAGGGAGCAGAGTGAATGGTGCATGAGAAGAGACAAGTCATTTGGGATTCCTGAGTCCCCAGATGCCACACCTGGCTCTCCTGTCAGTGAGGGTGTGTTTCTTATCCTTACTGAGTGAGTTTTCTCCCAACTTGAAAATTTTAAAAATCTATAATTATTGATTCTCACATGTCTTAAAAGATTATAAAAGGTGTTTATATGTTACATGAATATGTGAGTTTATAAACTCACTAGAGTAAAATGTTTATATTTTACCTTCCCTTGTTTCTTCCTCTTTCTGTGAATATGCTTTTGTTTTTCTAACCCAGCTTGTCTTTTCTGGAGTCATAGAAAAGTTGTCCTATTACACCCACTTCATATCGTGAGAGAACAGGCAAGGGTGGACTAAATAGCTTAATCCAACACAGACAGTTGGAACTTGGTGTTGGTTTCACTTTAGTGTAGGGGCTGACAAACTAGACCCATGGGCCAAGTCCAGCCCATGATAAATATAATCTTATCAAAACAAAACCACACTTAATCATTTATATATCATCTAGAGCTGCTTTCCCACTGCAATGGTAGAGTGGAATAGTTGCAACAGAGACATTGTGGCCCATAAAGCCTAAAATATTTACTATCCGACTCTTGACAGAAAAAATTTGCTCACCTTTGCTTTAAAGAAGTTAAATGTGATTCTTTAAAAGAATCAACAACAAAAAAATTTATTTTATTCCCCTGTTAAAAAATCATAGAATGATCCAAAAAAGGAAATCAATAAAAATAGAAGCACTTAAGTTAACCAGGGAAAAACTCAGCTATAATTTTTACTGGCAATCGAGTATTGCCTCATACAATATTAATTGAATAAAGCATAAAGAAGTAAAGTCTTTAATTTTTATTATTTCTTTTTCTCAAGTTTAACCATCTTTCCTTTAAGCAAGAACTAACATTTTTAGGTAGAGAACCAGTAGTTTCATAGAAGGGAAGCACGCATTCAGTTTTGAATTAATTTTTAGCTGTCTCTTAAGTGTCACCTCTCCCTGAGTTCTGTTCCTGGTGCTGCTTTCTGCAGTCTCTCCAAATAGGAGTTAAAATTCTAAGAATACATTAAGGCTTCTTACCTCTCAGACATTATATAAAATCAGAATGTTCTTCTTTCATTTGCCTTAATACATGATTTAAGCATTAACTTCTCAGTTACCCGCCTTTAAACATAACTGAGTGCCTTAGGCTATCAGAATCTGCATACTGAACGGATCATATGTGTTATGACTTTTTTTCTCAATGGCAAGTCTTCCATTTCAGGGCCAATGTCAGTGCAGTTCGCTTGACCATTCCTCGGCATCACAAGATGGAAGCCTGACTTGCCAGTTCAAGACAGAAAAAATGGGACAGGTGGCACCTTATCAATTCCCTTTCAATAAGAAATCCAAAAGCCTTCCCAGAAGCTTCCAGAAGGTTAGGCTTTCTTCTCACTGGCTAGAACTGTATCTACTGTCTCCGCCTAGTGGCCAGTATATTTTCTTGGGCACTTCACTGTCCTAAACAAAATTGGGGTTCTGTTAGCAACTGAGAAATGAGAGAAGGGATAGTGGAAAGGCAACTAACGACACATATTGCAAAACTGTAGAACTCGCCTAAGATAAGTAAATCACATGAACAAATGTGAATATAAAATAATGTTTTGATTGCTGTTCATGTTATGGGAATTATTCACTAACTCAATAAATATTTGTTAAACACCCAAAATGTTCTAGGTCTAAGAATTCTGCTCTGGACCCATTTTGATTCAAAATGATCTGGCTCACTAAGAAAATACAATGTGTTTTTCAGAGAGTAAACTCCTATGATAATTTTTGCTGTAGTGAGAGATATAAATACTTTTTTGTGAATAAACTTATAATTAATGAAAAAAAATGATCTGGCTCAAGCCTGTAATCCTAGCACTCAGGGAGGCCGAGACAGGAGGATTGCTTGAGGTCAGGGTGGGAGACCAGCCTGAGCAAGAGCGAGACCCCATCTCTACTAAAAATAGAAATAAATTAGCCAGGTGTGGTGGTGCCCGCCTGTAGTCCCAGCTACTTGGGAGGCTGAGGCAGGAGGATCGCTTGAGCCCAGGAGTTTGAAGTTGCTGTGAGCTAGGCTGACGCAACAGAGCGAGACTGTCTCAAAAAGACAAACAAAAAAATGATATAATCTAAATCAAATAATGAATCTTAATATTCTTTGGTGGTATACGAGATTGGTCAAAACAAGTCAAACTTTTGACAGTTATGTTGAATGAAATAAAACATAAATAAAGATGTCGGGTAATCAAATTGAAACAGAGTTGCCTCCAGCCCCAATAGATTGGGTAAATTAGTGACTGAAAAGTCCTTTCTTAGAGTTTAAAAACAAATTGTCTTGAGACTGAGATTAAGGGTTAAAAAGAAAGGCCTTTCTCCCTCTCAGTCTTTGGCTGTGAAACAAAGAGATTGGTGGGAATTTCACAGAATTAATGTGATAGCTCTTGTCCTCTGATCACTAATGAGTAACCTGGATGAAATAAACCTTCCTTCTTTGCCAAGATGCTTTTCCTCCCTTTTGATGAAGTAATAATCATTTACCTACAGCAATGCAGACTTACTAGCACAGAAATGTTATTCATATTCAGAAAGAACAACGCATTAAAAGCAGGAACAGAAATGGGTGGACTAAGATGGTATTACAGGACTTTGAACCCTGGAGTGCAGATTTAATCCTCTATTGTCATAACCTCCAAGGGACTATCCAACCTCTTTTATTTCACTGGAATTCAATTGTATTGACTGTTTTCAAATCAACGGGTATTTGGCCGAGGATCAAAACTATGTGGTGATATGATAAAGACCTTTACTATGAAGTACCTTTAACAGGATTCAAATTGCCTGTCAGAGATTGGCATAGTCAAAAAATCAAAGAAAATTACCAAGGATTCCAGGATTCTGCATTGCACTCTGTTGTCTCAATCTCTGAGGCTTGGTTACCTCAACTATATCTAAAGCCTTTTCCAGGTGTACTATGAACAGAGGGTAGTAGATCATTTCCCACAAACTCCTGGCTAATAGCACAGCACTCTTATCACAGGGGTTCTGCAGAGCAGGTGGGGTCAGGAGCCAGGGGATGGCAAGGCACTTGGGGAGCCTTTAAAAATACCAGCGTCTGACCCCTAACTGCTTAATGAATGTGGTCGATTTCATGAGCAAAAAGAATAAGAATTTTTAATAAAATCGTGAAAGTATTAATTAAATGAAACATGAAGGCTCCTTTTATGCATACAACTTCCTTCTATAACATCCCTGGAAAGTAGTTCTGAAAACATGGAATACCAGCAATCATGAGAATTTAATTATTTCCCAAATAACTCATTTAATTTTCTAGCAAATTGAATTGTTTGGGGTATTATTCTTATATTAAATAAATATTTATTTCCCTTTAAATTCTAGAGTGCTCTAAGTTCTGCTGTCTGGAAACAGGAAAAATACGTCTTATCCTTCTACATCAGAGCCCTTCAATCATTTGATGGTGCTTCTCCACCTGTCTGAAATACACTCTGGATCTTTGTTTAATTATATTTTAGATGGCTGAGTTTCAAATCCCGTCACTGTTCTGTATGCATTTCTAAAGAAAAAGCTCCTAATGGACAATATTTAATTTAAATCAGTGGTCAGAATTCTTATTTAGTTCTTCTGGGTTGGGGCCCAGAGACATTGGTAGTCGTCTAAGCTCCCTAAGTAAGTGTAATTTGCAGCCAAGGCTGAGAACCTCTGAAGGTGTGTGGCCCAACTCTGAGGTTGTATCCTCCAGTGCGGAGAGAGCTTCAAATGGGCAAATGGAATAGCTACTTTCCTTGTTTTAGGCAATAAAATTCTGTTGAGGTAACCTAAGTTAGACACGGGATTTTAATAACAGTTAAATACACTCTAGGCTCATACTGAACTTAGGATCAATCCAAACACTTATGTATTTCTCCTATGAATTTCCATTAAGTTATACTCTACTGGTCCTGTATGGAGTTGATTTTGGAACCTAAGGCCAGAGGTTTTTTTTTTGGTTTTTGGTTTTATTTTCTTTTGTTTTACTTATTGCCTATAACTGTATTATTATTAGTATCAAAGACAATAATAGTTGAGCACTAACCATGTGCTATGCATAGAGCTAAATGCATTGTCTTTTAATCCATTATTTTATTGAGTCTCCATAGCCTACTGGAAATATAATATTATTATCCCCATTTTACAGGTGAGAAAATTGAGGCTTAGACAGATTAGATTAGGTCCATCACCCTAGTCTGTCAAAACGATCTGAGGTTTCTATCAGACTAGTCTCAATTCTCTCTTTATATGTATAGCCTCCTTCCTGGCACAAGTGTCAGCTTTTGAGCAGCACTCACAGGTGTGAGCTGTGTGCCATATAAATCCCCTTCAGTTAGTTGTGAAAATGGGGAACAGGAGGGAGCCTCAGTGCTGAGTTTTACCAGTAGAGACCTCCATCCATGATGCTCTAACCAGCACGTTAGGGTTACATCGGTGCAAAAACTGTATTTCCATCAACACGGACACATTTCCCCCTTTTGTCTGCAAGGATGTCATGGGACCCTTTGTCAATGCTATGCCAAAATCTGTATTCACTGTTCCTAATTCTCCAGTAAACTCATAAATCAAGGCAATGAGCACCGTCCAGATGGACTTGCTCTAATGAACCAGATGCTGTCTCCCAGACATCACCAGGTCTCCCCGGGATCACCATGTCATTATCCCAGACCATCCTTTTAATACATTGCCCTAGAATTTTACCTAGTACCAACATCAGTTTTGCTAATCTATAGATGGCAGAGTCCAAATTAATGTGTTATGTGCTTCTCTTTTCTTTATTGGGTACCCCCTTGCTCTCTGTGACTGCTCAATGATCGTTTTAGGCAGTTAAGAAACCTCCTGTCTCTGTTTTCACCCTAACTTGCCCAAGCCACCAAGACCTGTCTACCTTTGGTCGGCTCCATTTAATCAGCATCATCTTTTTAAAAAATCCCACCAAATTCCGGGCTCCCATTGACCTGCCTTTCTCTCTATATGCACAGCCTTCTCTGCAGCAAACACTGAACTGGGGACGCTTTGCTTTCACACTGAAATCTATCGACATTACATCACTGCCGCAGGCAGTGGGCAAATCACTTCCTTGTTTTTCTTGCTCAAATAAAACTTAAAACCCCGCTTGTACTTTCCCTTCATATTTTCCTAATATTGAGTTTTGTATTCTTTTCAAGTTTCAGCTCATCTGGGCGGTAGCCTTCCTGACACCTTAAGCTCATAATTGTATGTTAAGTGAAGGTTTGGCCCGGAACTCTGAATACAAGGCTAGCTGACAAGTCAGATATAAATTCCAGCATCAAGAGGAAATATGCTATCTGTCCAGTCTTTTTCCTTTTATGAACAAGTCGACCACCTCCATACTACATTCCAAATACATGTAAAATCACTCTTCTCGGAACTTTCTTGGTAGGCGAGTATCATCTTTCTTGATTTCACATGCAAAGAAACAGGTCCACCAAATCCTTCCAGAAGCTAGACGTGACCAGGGTCATGAGTCAGCCTCCTGAATTCTGATTTTGAGTTGAGGGCTCCTTGCAGCCATCTCAGCTGATTCTCAGATAAGCTGTGGGGGGCAGTGGTCTCCAGCCCTGTTTCAGTGTCTGACTGGAACAGTCACCATGTTTTTCGAACTGGCAGAATGAAAAAGAATTACAGGCAGTGCTGACAATGGTGATTCTACGCTTCCAGGAGCCTAGAGCAACAACAAGAAACACTAAAGAGCACTGTGGTATATCAAAGACTCAGGAAAAGCCTACTCATGTCACTGGGAAGTATTTTGTTCCAGAAAATCATATTGCAATCACTACTACTTCTTACTTCCTCTACCACCAGACAAACCCAGGAATTTGGGGCTGGTGAGTCACTTCGAGGTCACTTTGTAGGCCAAATAACTGAAAGGTCTTCAATCAATGAGGGAGCCACACAAGGACTTCTGCGGTAGACTGTGGCTTCTGCTCTAGAGAGTTATACACCATGTCAGTAAGGCCTCTTCTAGGCAAAACACGCTGTTAATGAATACCTCAGTTGCTCACAGAATTTCCTCTCCCCACCTCCCCGCCATCCCACACCACCCCATCCCCGGCCTGTTTTCCCCTATAGGACTCCGCATGTGGCGTGGAGACAGTCTCCTTTTCAATTTGTTTTCTAAGGTTATTATGTGGTCACCCAGAGAAGGAGTAAGCTTCATTCAGGTGCAGGTTCCTCCCACTCTCGGCACCAGGATCTGATCTGCTGTCAATGGTCTAGGCAGTGAGAAAGCCGTGTTGCCTGCCCAGGCATTCTGATCTTCGGTTGAGGCATCTTTTATTTTCTAAGTTAAATTTTTTTTTCAAAGTGAAATGTATATGCAGAAAAGTACACATATCTAAGTATACTGCTTAACAAATTCCCATCAGCTGACCTGTCACTCAGTCAAGGAACAGCCCCCAAACACTCCCTACCTGCCCTCTTCCAGCCTTTCCCCACCCCCTCAACCAGGTCAGCGCTACCTGGACTTCTCCCAGTGCAGATTTGTTTGGCCCTGCTTATGAACTTCGTGTAAACAGACTCACATGGCTTTCACAATTCTGTGTCTTGCTTCTTTTTTCAACAATATGTGAGATTCATCCATACTGTTGTGTGTAGTAGTAAATTGTTTATTCTCATTGCTGGATCCATTCGATGAATATTCTTGATTGTTTTGTTCCTTCCTCTATTAATGAGCTTTGGGTAGTTCCCAGTTTGGGTCTATCATAAATCGCACTGCTGTAGGTACTCCAGGTTTTGTGAGCGTATGTTCCCATTGCTGTTGGGTAAACCCAGGAATAGAATGGCTAGGTCCTAGGCATACACACATTCGGCTTTAGTAAGTACTGTCTGTTTTTTAATTTCTTTCTCCTCCTCTTTCTCCCTCTCCTTCTTCTCCTTCTTTTCTTCTTTAAGCATCTTTTTAACAAGATAAAACTTATGTGTGCTCCGATAGCCCTGTGTTTACATACAAACGACAAACCTCCACGAGCTTCAGTGCCAGAAATTAGCCAGCCTCGGGCTCTTCCCCAGCACTTTTGGAAAGGCCAATGCTGTTCACTCTTCCCCCTGGAGGGTGAAGTGGCCAGCAGCCTTGCACACGTTTCATGTCTGCTTAAGGATATTGCTGATCCTGAGTGTGCAGAAGCATAGTTCTGCTAATAAACAGATAAATAATCTATATATACATACCATGTATGCCAAGTGCTGTATGTATCTATACGCATGCACACACACACACACACACACACACACACACCCACACACACACACACACACACACACACACACACATCCCATATATAGCTTGGCATCAAGTAACCTCGAGTTTGAATCCTCCTTTCACTCTTTGTTGCAGGGTGACCTTGAGCAAGTCAGTCAACACCTGTGTCCTCCCTGTCCTCAACTGCAAATTTAGATTAATAATAATTCCTACCTCCCAGGTTACATATGAGGAGCACATGATATAATATGTGTAAAGTGCTTAAAACCAAAGCTGGCAGGCAGGGAGCACAGAGGTGTGAGCTAGAAATACTTCAGTATGAAAGCGAAAATTCCTGAAGGCGTCTGTGTTCAGGTTAGTGATCATTTCAGTTCACACACTCCCCAACTCACCCGCCCCCCACACACACAATGGATGTGTGATTAGTTATTCTGTGCTGTGGGGTTATCTCAGGACACAAAAAGGGGTCGAGGGAGCATTTGCCTGGAAGTAAATTCAACTCAGGCAGAAATGGTTTATAACTTTTAAATGGCAATTTTTTTCAGCTTTAAAAAATATTAGAGCGCAGTTGTAGTCAGTACATAGAACACATCATTGAAGTATATTAAAGGTGAGGGGAAGAGAAAGAGAGAGAGGGAGAAAAAGAGAGACAGAGCGGTGGGGAGAGAGAGAGAAAGAGACTTTTAGAAAGAGAAAGATACACTTTTACTTTTAAGTCATTCCTGTTCCCTATAGTTCAGTGAACCCCTTGGGTCTCTACCCCTTGGACAGTCTATTACTCATGCCAATAACTTTAACAATAGTAACAATTGTATAGCACTAACTAGTGCCAGGCAACATTCTAAGCCCTTTGCATGTCCTAGCTCATGGGGCCATCACAGTAACCCTACGAAATAAAAGCGATGCTATTATCCCCGTCTGATACAGGGTGCGACTGGGTCACAGAAAGACTAAGTGTGCACTGCCCCATCTTGCACAGCTGGCAGGAGGGAGTCCTCACGCTCAGCCTCACACTGTCCTGCCCTGCTGCCTTTCAAAGGATGGCATGTCCTTGTTGCAGCAGGGTACTAACACAGGCTATAGGGCATTCTCAGTTTCTTTCCAATGGCTCAAAGTTCAACCTTGAAGGGTTTCCACTACCTCTGATTCAGGCTTGCACATAGGTGGTTTCTGTAGAGATGTTATTTTCCTTTAATTTGTGCATCCTAAAAAATTCCTGCCACCAGAATCCTTTAAAGAATAGTGACTTGATATTCCATCATTCTTTCTTCCTTTTTTTTCTCTGCCTTTTCCACTCACTTCCCAATGCCTTTCTCTTTCCTTATTTTTTTCTTTCTGGAGGTGATAAAAGGGATTTTATGGATTTTCCTGCTTTGCCACAGAGATAATAGCCCACAGTTTGAGTACTTCTTATGTGCTAGGCATAGTGCTGCATGCTAGGCACTGTGCCACATGTTTTGCAAGGTTACCTCACTTGATCCTCGTTAGTATTATTCTCACTTTACAAATGAGAGAATGGAAACCTCGATTTAGTTACTTGCCCAGACTTGGAATAAATAAGTTGCCAGGTTAGGAGTGGAACTCAGGACTCACGAGGGCCCCAAGTCTAGGACTGCAAAGCCCTTACTTGTTACCACTACACTTTCTAACTCAAACAACTCAGTTACAAAAAACCCAAATAATACAATTTAAAAATGAACAAAAGACCTGAATAGAAATTACTCAAAAGAAGACATACAAATGGCCAACAGGTGTATGAAAAAATGTTCAACATCCCTAATCATCAAGGAAATACAAATTAAAACCACAAAGAGATATCATCTCACCCAGTTAGAATGGCTGTTACTAAAAAGACAAAAAAATAATATGCTACAAGGATGGAGAGAAAAGGGAACTCTTACACACTGTTGGTGGGAATGTAAATTAGTGCAATCACCATAGAAAACAGGATGGAGATGTTTCAAAAAACAAAAGTAGAACTACAACTTCTGGGTATTTATTCAAAGGAAAAGAAATCTGTATATCAAAGGGGTACCTTCACTCACATATTTGTTGACGCACTATTCACAATAACAAATATATGGAATCAACCTAAATGTCCATCAATGGATGAATGGATAAAGAAAATGTGGTATATCCACAGAGCAGAATATTATTTGGCTTTTAAAAAAGAATGAAATCGTAACCTAAACATCTGTACCCCCATAATATGCTGAAATTAAAAACAAAAAAAAGAAAAAAAAATGAAATCATTAGCCAGGTATGGTGGCATGCACATGTAGTCCCAGCTACTCAGGAGGCTGAGGCAGGAGGATCGCTTGAGCCCAGGAGTTGGAGGTTGCAGTGAGCTATTATGATGCCACTGCATTTTGTCCAGGGCAACAGAGCAAGACCCTGTCAAAAGAAAAAAAAGAATGAAATCCCCCTCATTTGCAGCGACATGGATGGAATGGAACTGTAGGTCATTATGTTAAGTGAAACAAGCCAGGCACAGAAAGACAAATATTGCATGTTCTCACTTATATGTGGGAGCTAAAAAGGTGGATCTCAAGGAGGTGGAGAGTAGAATGATAAATACCAGACGCTGGGAAGAGTCTGGCAGGGGGCAGGATAAAGAGGTTGGTTGGGGGCACGAACATACAGTTAAACCGAAGAAATGAGTTCTAATGTTCAATAGCGGAGTAGGGTAACTATAGTTAACAACAATGGTTTGTATGTTTCAAAGTATGTAGAAGAGAGCACTTCAAATATTCCTAACATAAAAATGATAAATACTTGAGTGATGGATACCCTAAATACCCTGGCTTAATTATTACACATTTTATGCATGTAAAAAACCCAAACGTACCCATATGTATGTACAAATATTATGTATAAATCAAAAAATGATAAATCCAAAATGCTGGGGGGGAAATTAAATGTTTGGGGTGATTGATATCCAAATGACACTGATTTAATCATTACACATTGTATATAGGTAACAAAATATCACATGTACCCCCAAAATATGTACAAGTATCATATATCAATAAAAAATTTTTAAAAAACAAAAAGTAAAACCCCAGGCAGGATAAGACCGCAAAGAAAGAGCCTCCTCCTTCACATGGAAGCTATTTGTTAGAAAAATTCCCTGCTTTTCATTGCAAACTATGGAATCATCTCACACCTTGTTGGTCGCATCCATGCCATAAAGATGTAGTCTTTCCAATATCACCTTCAGAAAAATGCCACATGGCAAAATATTTTCTCATAAACCTCATGCTTTAACAGCAGAATCTTTCAAATAAAAAGATATTTCAATTTATTGGCAAGAAGATGTGTCCATAATATATACCATTGAGTGAATAAATTAGCCTATGAAAAATTATGTATAATATGGACTTGTTTTTGTAAAAATAAAACAAAACAAAAATATATAAATATAAATGTGTATATATAATAGATTCCTATATCTCCAAAGATTTTCATAATTTTAAAAAGCCAAGTCTTTTTAATGAAATTCCATTTCACCTGGTATTATGTAATACCTGTTTCTCTCATTAAAAGTGTCTTTTTTTATCTAGAAATTATCATAATGGTTCATAGGTGCAGCACCTTAGTTTTCCAAATGCCCTCACATACAATATTTCATTCAATCTTTCCATTGTCCCTTGTGAGGAAGACAGGGCAGGTATTTCTAGAGCCACATCTAGATGAAGTAACAAAAGTTCAGGATTGAAACTGCTTCTCTAGACCCTGATCATTTAATTAATGAGTGGCAGGGCCTGGGGGTGACCCCACATCACTTGTGAATAAAACAAACCACCATCACCACTACCAAAAGCCTTAAGTGAAACTAGAAGGTAAGGGGGAAAAATCTTCCTAAAATATCAGGGCCAGTTTTTATTTAAGATATTACAAGTTTTAAAAAATAAAATAGAAAGACAATGTTAAGAATTTTGAATTTTAAAAATATTTTCAAATGTTTGGAATTACTAAAAACATGGAAAGCAGTTCTGGATATTTTTTAGAAGTTGAAACGATGAGATTATTCATATTGGAAGGATTTTGTGTCCTATTTACTGCCATTCCTTCTCTGTCTGCTGGAAATGCTTGTGCATTTTTGCTGCGATACAAGAGTAAAATTTTACTATCTGCCCAAAGACCAGAAGAGGGCAGTGTGAGCTAAGAAAATAGACACCTTGCTCCCTGGCTACAGGAACTGCACTGCTCTGTTCTAGCGCTGTTTGTGTGCCATCTTTTACACCAGTGTTTGCAACAACAATAACAAGAGATGTCAATCCGATAACTCCAAAGGAAGGAAGAAAGGAAGGGAGGGAGGAAAAATTTTTAAACTTCATTATTGAAAGAAGATAACATGAAAAAGTAGGAGGAGAATTTTTTTTTTTTTTTTTTTTTTGATGCAGTGTATGGCTTTGTTTCCCTGTCGTCAGCCTAACTCACAGCAACCTCGACTCCTGGGCTCAAGCGATCCTCCTGCCTCAGGCTCCCAAATAGCTGGGACTACAGGCATGCGCCACCATGCCCAGCTGATTTTCTCTCTCTCTATGTATATTTTTAGTTGTCCAGATAATTTCTTTCTACTTTTTAGTAGAGACAGGATCTTGCTCTTGCTCAGGCTGGTCTTGAACTCCTGACCTTGAGCGATCCACCCGCCTCAGCCTCCCAGAGTGCTAGGATTATAGGCGTGAGCCACTGCGCCCAGCCAGGAGGAGGATATTCTGAAACGCTTGTTGAACTGAGCTCGATGCTAAGTACTACAATTTAAGAGACGAAATCCCTGTCCTGGAGGAGAAGACCTAAGAAACCAAGCTCTGTCTCCAACTGGCTGCATTTTTTGTGCCCTCTGTTTATCTACCAGTAAAATAAATACTTAGACTCAGATGGTCATGCTAAGTCCCAACTGGTGCCCAAATTTTCCAGGTCATAGATGGTGGCAGCTTGGTACAAAGGCAAATTTGAGCACCCAAAATGAAAAAATGCCAGTGTGTTCCATGTATATCTGATGTAGATACTTACTTATGAACAATACTTTTCTATTGTTCATTCTCTCAAGGGCTACAAGAAAAAAATATGCTCATGAATCTAGAAAAAAGTTAAGTAAAAAATTATCTTAGCTCAGTGCAGTGGTTCACACCTGTAATCCCAGCATTTTCAGAGGCTGAGGTGGGAGTATTGCTTGAGGCCAGGAGTTTGAGAGCAGCCTGGGCAATATAGTGAGATCCCATCTCTACAAAAAAATTACAAAATTAACCAGGCATGGTGATGGATTCCTGTAGTCCCAGCTACTCAGGAGGCTGAGGCAGTAGGACTGCTTGAGCCTAGGAGTTTGAGGCTGCAGTGAGCTATGATCACTCCATGTCACTACATTCCAGCCTAGGTGACAGAGCAAGACCTTGTCTCTAAAAAAAAAAAAACAAAAAAATTTAAAAAATTATCTTATTATTAATTGGAGTATTTTCCATTCCTACAGTCCCAACATTCAACTTTGGTTCACGTCCCCAGTGTTTATTGAGGGCTCTGTATGCTCAGTAGGTGACTATGGCAGAGCCTGGAGAGGGGCAGGCACGGGGAAGTCAGTGGGATGAAAGGTCCAAATGTGGAGAGGAAGTCCATATGTTACATAATAAGAGGAATACATTAAATGCCCAGAAAAAAAGACATTGCTTCTGGCTGGGGCAGTTGGAGAATGAGGAGTGTTTGAGATGGACCTTATAGGATTTCGATGGTGGCAGAGGGCAGAATTGAGATTTAATAGGCAGGAGGGGAGTATCAGGTATAGGAAACACAGAGGTGGAGGTGTGGAGTGTGTTTGGCATGGCACATAGAGTCTTTTTCCAAGGCCAGGAGCACAAGGCATGGGGTGGGAACAGGACAGAGAAGGGTGGTGTACAGGAGGAAGAGGCTGAAAGGACAAAAGGGATTAGAGGAAAGAGCGAGGCAGAGCCTAGAGAGCCTTGAATGCCATGCTAAGGAGTTTGGACCACACATTCATGGACTTAATTTTTATACTCCAAGTCCCCAAAAGACTAGGACTGCATTCTGCAAACCAAGAGAAGGCAGAGAACATTACCGAGCGTGTACGTCTAGATGTTATGTGTATGTTTTATGCATATGGACACGCAGGTCTGACCTCACGGCTAGGTGGCTGCATCCGTGAGCACGTTGCTGCTGCCTCTCTGGCAAAGATGACGAGGATGGTGATACCAAATGTTAAAACCCAGATGGTTAATCAGAATATTAGCGTCACTGGAACTGGTGGAGCAGGCAGACAAGAGGCAGTTTTTCTGACGGACCTTCACTGCGGATGGTGGAATTGGCGAGGCAGCCATGAGCGGCAGCAACAATGCAGTGTAGCATTAGTTTTGCTTCCATTATCTTACAGACGCCAAGTGCAATCAGTTTCTTCCACTGAAATATGCGTTCTCTTCTAACCTTCTGGAATTGTAGTCTACATCAATATTCATCTTAGAAATATTAGGTTATTATGAATGATAACAGTATTTTTCCTCCAAAAATAAGCTTCTTTGTGTTTTTCACATGATGTATACACTGGATGATTTGGTTTGGGACTCAGATAAATGCTGTCGGTAAAACATGAGAAGATAAAAATTTTGTCTGCACCAGGGTGGCGCTAATGCATTTTAGCTGGAGGATGGTCTGGGAATTTAAATAGAACACTTTGAGATATCCATGGTTATATATAATGCAGAGAAAGTGTATAAAAAAGAAAATACGTTTGTTCCTCTCCCTCAGTCTTTGAATATGTTGCTAGTCCAATGGATCTTAATAATTTTAGTGAAAGACACTTTGGAAAATTTAACAAAACCTGGGAACCCTATCCACAGAAAAACACACATATCTAACACGTTACCTTCATTTTCTGAGGAATTTATCAACCCCGAAACTCAGTAGATTCAAGTTCAGGGCCCTTGCCTTAGACTTTTGCAAAGTAATGCATCACTGTATCCCCAAAAATGTATCCCTGAAAATATTTTCCACCCCATGTTATACTTCTTTCATTTTTATGTTTAGAACAGTGATCATTTTCTAACCAGGTGATGACTTTAAAACCCAAAATGTGATTTTATTTAGCATTCTGGGGAAATTATGTAGCCTATGATTTCATATATGCTTACATAAATATGTTTTCATTCTGACTAACCCAAGATAATGTTGGGGGAGGAGATTGTTCAAAGCCTTGTTCCTTAATAGAAACAAAAATAGGATTGTCTTTTTGTAATGAAAATTTGCAGTAAATTCCATTTTTGTCTTTTATCTTCTGATGTTTATAAGGCGCTGGCAAGAAAGGACCCAGATGGCTTCAGGCTCACACGGTATAAAGAAGTAACAGTTGTATTGAAATTTTAAACAAAAAGTCTGTTAACCTGTGCTCTTAAAACATGAAGGCAATTTTGACACGCTTCAGATCTACTTGCTGAGTTATTTGGCAGAGGTCCTGCATGACCACTAGCGCATATAGCCCATACTACTGCATATACCTGCTTGCTGCTGCTCTAGGAGCCTCTCAGATAGAAACCCATTAAATCCTGTCAGCAACCCTAAGGAGAACAGGAATGTTATTCTGCCTGTTTTAGAGATAAGGAAACTGAGGCACAGGATGATGAGTTGCTTAGAGCCCACAGTGGTAGAGCCAGGATCCGCACTCAAGCAGTCCTGTTCCAGAGTCTGTGCACTTGACCTCTATGCTCTTCTGCCTCATGTATACAGACATTATTTTTTAAAAATAAGGGCCTCCGACAGTGATGTTACAACTCTCCTTATATCTTCCCTTTTGGGGGGACCTGCAACCCTGACTCAGACATTTCCTTAGCTCCTCAGTCCCTTGAAGCGTCTCTCTCTCTCTCTCTCTCTCTCTCTCTCTCTCCCCCCCCACTGCCACCAAGCAAATGAAACTCAGTTATAGTATTAGGTCATTAAATATGAAATGTCCGATTTCTAATCAAAAGTGTAGTTTATTACATCTCAAAAAAGCAGTACAATTAATCAAAGTATGTGCCTAAACTATTGACACAGTTTTGCCATCTTAACTGTAGCTTGTTTATGCCAGCAGCGAAGAAGGATGGAGAGCAAGTAGCGATGAAACTGTGAAAGGTGTTTTCCACAGCTTGTTGAGAATTGAGTATTTTTCCTTGCAAGAAGTGGTGCAAAACCTGGAAGAAGTGGGAGTCAGTTGGTGCAAGATCTGGTCAAGAGGGTGGATGACAGAGTTTCCAAGTCCAGCCGCTGTAGTTTGAGAGTAGCGTTGTTTGTGCATCCTCATTTTATTCAACTGGTTACAGTAGACATCAGCTGTAATTGACTGACCAGGTTTCATGAAGCTTTGGTGGATAATACCAGCGCTGGACCACCAAACTGACACCATTATCTTTCTGTGATGAATATTCGGTTTTGGACCGTGTTTTGACACTTCATCTTTATCCAGCCATCTTGCCGAACACTTGTGATTGTCAAAGAGAATCCGTTTTCATCACATGTAACAAAATAGTATAGAAATAGTTTGCCTTTATGTCACGACAGCAAAGAAAGGCATGCTTCAAGATGATTTCTCTTCTGACTCTCATTTAATTTATGCGGAACCCATCTATCCAGCTTCTTTACCTTGCCAATTTGTTTCAAATGTTCTAATATTGTTGGAAAAGAAACATCAAACCTTGCTGCTAATGCACGGGTAGGTTGAGATGGATTTGCTTCCACTACAGCTGTGGTCCCCAATCCCCAGGCCGAGGATTGGCACTGGTCCATGGCCTGTTAGAAGCTGGGCCACACAGCCGAAAGTGAGTGGCGGGTGAGCAAGGGAAGCTTCATCTGTATTTACAGTCATTCCCCATTGCTTGCATCACCACCTGAGTTCCACCAGTGGAAAAAATTGTCTTCCGTGTACTGCTGCATAAGTACTGCCCGCTAACTGATTGCGCAATTGGAGCTCTGAAAAATTGTCTTCCATGAAACTGGTCCCTGGTGCCAAAAAGGTTGGGGACCACTGCACTACAGCTTTCAGCTCATCATTATCCACCTTGGTCTCAGGTCACCCACGTAGCTCATTTTCAAGATTAAGATCACCAGAACAGAACTTCTCAAACCATCAACATACTGTGCGTTATTAGCCACATCCTTCCCAAACACTTCATTAATATTTTGAGCTGTCTGTGCTGCATTGGTTCCATGACGGAACCCATATTCGAAAATAACACATTTTTGACTTATTTATGGTTTCACAAAAATTACTCTAAAAAATGTTTTGAAAGATAATCACAAGCCAAAACATGCATTTGCAAGACTGAGGATGTACCTTCACAATAAATATAAAACAAGAAGTGTCAAAAGTGAAATGTCAGAGATATCAACTGTCAAACTTAGTACTTAAGGAAATTGGACATTTCATACTTCATAACCTAATACTACACTAGTCCATTTAGGCCTAACCTCCAGTTCATGGGAAGCAGCAAGCCCTAAACCTGCCACACACAGCCTTCCCACTGGAGATACAATAGCTGCTTAAGTCTGTCTTCTCCATACAAAGAAGTTTGAGATTTCACTGACTCGTTGTTCCACAACCAACATAAGATACATATTTAGGGTCTGCAAATAGGAATACACAAAACTTTCATATAGACTGTTTCCCCCTTCAAAGATTTTTTGGTTTTGTTTTTGTTGTTGGTTATTTGTTTTGTTTTTGTGAGATGTATATTTGTATTTCTAATTTCCCCTCTTGTACAATTTTTCTGTATAAAAGTTTTTGAAGCTCATACTTACAAACTTCTAACTCCTCTTTTCCTTTGGAACTAAGATACTCACCCAAACTGGGATTTCCTTATATTTAAAAGCCTCTTGAATTTCAAGACCAAGAGGTAACTAGGTCATTCTTAAAACCTACACCCCTATACAATAGTCTAATTCAGTTCAGCTGCTTTAATTGGTCCACTGCTTTGGCAACTACAAGAAACACCACTAGGATTTGAAGAAATCAAAATCCCTGTCCTTCTTCACATCTAACCCCACAGTGGTGCCTGGAACCAGGGCAGTGGTCCACATACCTGATTGGCTAGTAACTGACTGGTAATTGTCCATGATGGGTTCTCCTAAAAGGATAAATGATAGTTAGGCAATAGCTAAGGAATAGAAACACCCTCTTCTTACTGATAATTTTGTGTCTTCACTTAATTTTCCAAAGGCAGAAAAAATATTTTGTAAGTATCAGCCTCCTAGATCCTTTTTAAAACTTGATATCAAAACTTGATAATTGTTTAACATATATTTTGTTCTTTTTTTCTTCATGTGGCATGTATGTGGAGGTCACAGTATGTGAACAGATGGAATATATGGCAGGAGCTAACTGATTAACATTAAAGACAGGGAACTCATTGTCTTTCTATAATTCCCATCTATCTACCTTCATTTCTGTCACCATGGTACCTAGTGGTTCAATTATCGAGTGCTGCAAATAAACTATTAAACAAAGTCCACTCCATACAACGCTGCTACTTGGTGTTCAAGAAGCTATGCTTGAATATATCCTGAATCACTGAAACCTTCTCAGTGATTTCCACTGATAAGGAAGGCAAGACTGCAGGAATTTTTGTGCAAATTATTTAGTATACAGACGAGTGGAATGAGAATTGGAATATTTTAAATTGCATTATGGTCATTCATGTGATTTCTAGTTGCAAGGGCCAACTCTAGAATGTCTCAGAGGTTTGAGCCAAAGGAGCATCAGAAAGTGTGTTCTTATAAGGTCATGTCATGTGTGGCACACTGGGGACTTCAATAGAGCAGACATTCTTCCCAGACTTGCATTCATGCCTGCTGCTTCTCAGAGCAGACATCTCCTGATAGACTTGGCTGGAACAAAACCAGGAAGTTTTGAATAGCATGCGCGTTATCAAAAATGTTGACCTTCAAGTTTTTCCTGCATTTCCCAAGCAGCTTGTGGCAGGAGAGCACTGAAAAGAGATGCAATTGAATTACCATATGATCTGGGAATAACTGGGTATATATCCAAAAGAATTCAAAGCAGGGTGTGGAGGAGATATTTGCATACCCATGTTCATTGGTGCGCTATTCCCAATAGCCAAGATGTAGAAACAATCCAAATGCCATCAACAGATGAATAAAGAAAATGTGATATATACATACTATAGAATATTATTCAGTCATTAAAAAGAAGGAAGTACTAATACATGCTCCAACATGGATAAACCTTAGACATGCTAGGTGAGATAAATCAGACAAAAAATGTCACATATGATTCCACATACATGAAATGTCTAGAATAGGCAGATCTACAGGATTCCACTTACATGAAATGTCTAGAATAGGCAAATCTATAGGATTTCACACATATGAAATGTCTATATTGGCAAATCCACAGAGACTGAAAACAGATCAGCAGTTTCCCAAGGGCTCAGTTATGCTAAATAGTCAATGCCTGTGAACAGGTACAAAGCATCTTTGGGGGCTGATGAAATGCTCTGGAATTAGATAGTGGTGATGGTTGCCCAACTTTGTGAATAAACTAAAAATTACTGAATTGTAGTTTTTCAAAAGGTGAATTTCATGGTATATGAATTATATCTCAAAAAGGAAGGAAGGGAGGGAGGCAAAAAGGAAGGAAACAAAATAGAAGTGGCAGGTTCTATGAATAACTGAACATTTGCCCACCTATAGGAGCAACAGCCTCAGCTCCAATCAATAGCTGCCTACAGAGTTCACGTTCAGTATTATCAGATATGCTGATTTATCAAAAAGCTCTGAATCCAAACTTTAATGTGACATCTCTCCATTTTCAAATATTAGCAACTAATTCAAATTTTTACATAAACACTGTTCTCCTTTCGTGCTGCTGTTTTGCAACCACTCGCCTACCTACTCTAGTAACTCCCTACCTAAGGATAACATACATATAGTTTGAAAAAACAAATTCAACATTACAACAACTTTAACTTCTTTTTAGCTGTAATATTATTATCATTATTTTTTTTTTTGAGACAGAGTCTCACTCTCTTGCCCGGGCTAGAGTGCCATGGCGTCAGTCTAGCTCACAGCAACCTCAAACTCCTGGGCTCAAGGGATCCTCCTGCCTCAGTCTCCCAGGTAGCTGGGACTATAGGCACACGCCACCATGCCTGGCTAATTTTTTCTATTTTTAGCTGTTTGGCCAATTTCTTTCTATTTTTAGTAGAGACAGGGTCTCGCTCTTGCTCAGGCTGGTCTCGAACTCCTGAGCTCAAACAATCCGCCCACCTCGGCCTCCCAGAGTGCTAGGATTACAGGCATGAGCCACCGCGCCCGGCCTGTAATATTATTTTGAAATGTCAAGTAACATTAAAGAATTATCAAAGGAAAAATGTAAAACAAATATACACATGGAATAGGACATGAAACATGAAAATGCTCCTTTCATCACCAATCATTACCATTTCTAAGGGCACCCACCGTGTTACCTTAGGTTTTAGGACTTTTTAATCAAGGCAAGTATAGGACTAAATTTTAAACAGTTGAGAAACAAATCTCTCGTCTAAGCACCATATTTTATAAATGAGCAATCTTAGAGACAAAAAGATAATATAACTTACTCAAAGTCACAAAGCTGGGTGAAGCTGACATTTAAATACTCATTTCTTATCTCTCATTCAAGTACACTTTCCGTAATACCAATATGTCGCTCCAGTTCACCTTTTGGGACGGCAGCTGGCATAGGAAGTTCTCTCTCTCAATTCTTTCCGAAAGGAAATGGAAGGTTTCCCTGTGCACGCATGTGTATGTATGTGTGTGTTTATATGTGTTATGTGTTAGGTGGGAGTGGGCGTAGGCTCAAGCTTTAAGAAAAAAAGCAGAGAACCAAAATATATATGCTCTGAGGCAAATGTAATGCCGACTGAGTAACTAAGTGGGTAATGGCATGAATTTACAGTACGGTATACCTGCATATGTGGCAATTAGAGTATTTTACCCACACGTGATTGAAAAATGATTGACAAAAGGATACATATATGCATACAGAAAGTCACAAAGGAGTTGAGGAGGTTTTATTTAATACATTAATACATTTTCTTTCTACAAATTTAAATTATCAATCAAACTTTTCGGTTTTTAACTTAAAATGTTTAAGAAAAAATTTGACTAACCTCAGAAATAAGGTACTAGGAAAACTAAAATTTTTCCAACTAAATAAATCAGTAACATTACGTTCAGGAAAAGTAATAGAAATTCTCCAAACTACAACAGTTAAATAAAAGAAACATATACCTAATAGAAATCAGCTCAAGGCTGCATTTATATAAAATAGTTATAGTACATTTACCAATATTCTGAAGGCAAAATGGGAAAAACCACAAAAGTATTATAAAATTAAGTGTATAACAAATTAAAAGGAAAACACTAGGGTGAAAAAATAGTGAATCATATCTGTAAATGAAAGATGTTACCCATAAGATTATCCAAAGATTATTTTAACTTTTGTTTTGTTAAACTAGGTTATACTAAGAACACTGTTACTTCCATCAAGACTAGCACAAAGGATAACTCCCCCTATACCCCCCAAAAAGGAGTTTTAAAGGATGGCAGCCAAAAACATAAATATCCATTGCAGCTTCCATGGCAATGTACTCTCATGATGCTCCATTCCCCACCCCACTTCTCACATCTCACCTTGTTCTGCTGAGGAATCTCTTCTTCCTCTGCCTGCCTATTACACATTCATGTCATCTGAAGTTCCACTCTTCACATTACTGCTCTTTTCGTTCTACTGACTCTGCTGGAGGACCTCCACCCTTTTCTGTGATTACAACCATCATCACCTACAAGCTAACTGATAACTCCCAAATGTGTATCTCTAATCCACATAGAGCTAGCCTTTAAACTCCAAATTATATAAAACCCTTTGCGAGACATTTTCATCCCTGGTCACATGCTAAGGATTGCAAAGCAGTAAGCTAAAAGGAGTACATCATGACTTCCTTGAGTTTCCAGGCTGATTATACGAAAAAATTAAATCCCTTATTTGGTAACCCTTTTTATTTATTACGAACAGCCAAAAATAATCCCTGATATAGTAAGACAATGAGAAGATGAGGCTTTGGGCAATCACTCCCTGATTTTATCTCTTTTACATACAAGATTTCCTCATAAGATTGTCAGACTACTTTCATAATGGAAAACCTCAATTCACAGGACATTTGGTAAAGTACTCAGAAGGGTATGGGCTCAATAACAAGAAAAAAAATTGCACTAGATTAAATGCTGCTCTGCTTCCACCTAACAAAACTTAAAAGCAAGACACAAAGGGTCCATTTCTAAGTAATTTAAAACATTAACTGCCAAGTGAGTTGCATTTAACTCACACTAGTTTTGAGGCTGAGGCATCCTGAAGCATATGTAACTCACACATCTCTTTACCTTGGGAGTCACTTGAACTATTTTTCAAGTTGCACATAACTCACACAGAGAAAACAACACAAAATAACAAATTTTCCATTAAATTAGAAAGGATCGTTCTGTTCTCAAAGTTTTTATTCTATTTTCATAATAAAACACTGTTGTCCCAAGGAAAAAAATTTTTTCTCTAGTGTCGCAATGTGTTAAATGTCTCCCACGATAAAATTTACAGGCTGGGAGCGGTGGCTGACACCTGTAATCCTAGCACTCTGGGAGGCCAAGGCGGAGGATCATTTGAGCTCAGGAGTTCGAGACCAGCCTGAGCAAGAGCGAGACTACATCTCTATTTTTTTCTTTAAAGAATATTTAAAAGAATATTTTTTTAAAAGAATATTTACATAAATACAAAAAAAAAAAATCCAGTGCCCAAAAGGGTAAAATTCATAATATACGGTATTGAATCAAAAAGTACCAAGTAGAGAAGCAGGAAAATGTGAGCCAATCAATACAACACAGATCCAGAAATGACACAAATGACAAAATTAGTACAGTTGACATAGCTATATTCCATATGTTCAAAGACACAGAGGAAAGACGTTAACTAGAGACATGGAAGATATTTTTTGAACACAATTTTTACAAATGAAAAATGCAAGGACCAACATTAAAAATACCTTGGATAAGATTCACAACAGTAAATCAAATATAGGAGAAAAAAGATTAGTAAACACATAATAATAAAAATGAAACATAAACAGCTGAAAAAATGAACAAAGCACGCATGAAGGCTAAGACAAACTGAAGCATCCTAACATAATGTGACTGAAGTCCCCAAATGAAAGCAAGGCAAGACAAAAAATATAATTAAAGAAATGCTTTAACTGTTACAAATTTGATGGAAACCATAAACACTCAAAATTAAAACTCTCAATGAACCCAAAGTACATGAAACACCAAGAACATTTTACTTACCAAGGTACATCACAATCAAACTGCTTAAAAGACCCATTATGTACACAGAAACGACAATAGGATGACAGCAGACTTTGTCACCAGGAACAATGCCAGCCAGAAGACAGGGAAACATCATTGAAGTACAAGCATATCTCAGAGATACTACAGGTTCACTTAGAGACAACCACAATAAATCAAAATCACAATAAAGTGAGTCATACTAATTTTTTGGTTTTCCAGTACATATAAAGTTATGTTTATACTATACTGTAGTCTCCTCCTAAGTGTGCTATCACATTATGTCTAAAAAAA
>CAUYSK010117237.1:0-68660 GCA_963575035.1 Avahi laniger
CACACACACACACGTCCGCCCCACCCCGCCCCAGAGCGGCTTTGCTTTTCTCATTACGCGACCTCCATCGTCCAGGCTCTCACCGACTCGTGTGCGCTCCCGGAGGCCCCGGCCCCCCCGGCCCACCCGTGCGCTCCACGAAAAGGGAGAAGGTGCCCAGCTGCGGGCACAGAGCGGGGCCCACTGCGTATCGATGGCTTCGCGTTCAGTCAACAGCTTCCTGTTAATCACCCAAACGGTACGGAGAAGCTATTCTGGGCCAGGTGTTTTGCTGGCTGCTGACAAAACTGCACACGAAACAGGAAAGACGGATCCTGCCTTCCGTGGGGCGGGGCCACCGCAGAACATGTGAGCAGCTCATCGCCTGGCGCTCAGGAGCAGCTGGGATCAGTCGGTGCCAAGTGCTGCCTGCAGTTGCCTCTTCATGAGGCCACAGGACAGACTTGGGACACTGTCCTCTTCCTTCCCCCTTTTGGGAACCTAGAGCTGAGGTCAGCCCTGGGCAGGGACACGCAGGGCAGGAGACGGGAGCTGAGAGCTGTGCCCAGACTGAGCTCCTCACTGGGTGACCCCTGGTCAGGCGTGGCAGACTGGCACCAGGGTCATCTCAGGGACTGGGGGCTCAGTGGCCAGCTCCACTCGAAATGCCCCCATCTGGGGCCTTCTGGCTTCAAGGCCTGCTCAGGTCCATTGTCCTGCCGTCCCTCAGCCTCCTCCCTCCTGCCCCACCGCAGAGCAGCCTCCCCAGCTCAGCAGTGACCGCGTCATTCCTGAAGGGTCTGCAGGGGACCGAACCGCCCTCTTCGTCTTTGGCACCTGGCAGCATCCTGGCTGTTGAGAATGCGCCTGAATCATTTGCACAGACAGACACTCCGGGTTTGCTCCCAGCGTCCCAAACCGTGGCTGGCTGCACGCAGGGATTAGGCTAGACCTCGACTCGGCCGGGACAGCCTGCCCTCCCTTTGCTTCCTTCCTTCCTCTGCTGCCTCCTCTTCCTTTTTAGCACAAACCTCTCACATTCGTAACACTTCATTCAAATGACAAGCTGTGTGGTACACAGCAGAGTTCTAGAGGTGACCGCAAGGGAAGGAAGACGGGAACTCTCGGAGACGCGGGACTGGCTGGTGACCCGTGTGTGCTCGGAAGAAGGAGGACGATTTACAGTGACTCGGGGGCAGGGCGGTGGATCAGCGGAGAAGCGGGGCAAGGCGTTGCAGGCAAAGGAGTTGTGTGACACTTTCTTACTTACCTGAAAGTCTTCTGCCTGTTTATTACTATTAATCATTTAAAGACGCTCATAAAGGAAGAAGTTATTTTTACAAATCCTGGGATAGTTCTGCAACCTTTAAAATGTTCTTTAAAATTAATATCTAGGATTTTGGCTTAATTTTTTTTTCAATTTTTATTTTCAGTCAGCTCTGCGGTGTCCATTAATTAACTTTTGACTCTAATTAATTCATTGCATTTTTGAGAATGTTCAAAGCAAATTAATAGAAAGTAAGGGTTTCAGGACTGGGCCTGGTGATCCCACACCTGTGATCCCAGCACTCTGGGAGGCTGAGGCGGGAGGATCACTTGCGGCCAGCAGTTCAAGACCAGCCTGGGCAACACAGTGAGACCCTGTCTCTACCAAAAATAAAAAATTAGCCAGGAATAGTGGTGCACAACTGCAGTCCCAGCTACCGGGGAGGCTGAGGCAGGAGGATCACTTGAGCCCAGGGTTGGAGGCTGCTGAGCTGGGATGACACCACTGAGCTCCAGCCTGGGCGACAGAGCGAGACTCTGTCTCAAAAAAAAAAAAAGGTAAGAGTTTCCCATACTGGTTTACGTGTCGATAACGTTCTTGCAGCCTACCCCCTTTACGACTCTAACCCTGGTTTTCAAGAGCGCTTTCACTGGACTCGTAAGAACTTCGCATCTACACGTCGGACGCATCTTCGCTCGGCAGCGCCCGGCAGCCGCGCTCTGGTCTGGCCTCGCAGGGAGGAGTCGCGGCGACAGCTCGGCGACCGCACCGACTCCGGGCCGTACCTGGGCCCCGCGGTCCGGGAGGGTCCGGGCCGCCCGCTGAGAGAACCGCCCGCGGAGCGGACCTCGGATCCGGGCAGTCGGGGTCACTTACTCGGACGGTCCTGCGTTGGGGACGCGGAGCCAGCGTCGCCCTCGGGCCGCTCACGGCCCCGTCAGCTCTGCGGGACCGCGGGGCGGGGCCCGGGCGAGGGACAGGCGGGGATCTGGGACCTGCGGGGGCGGGGCCGAGGCCCGGGGCGGGGCCCAGGAAGTGGGCGGGGCAATGGCGCGGATGGGCGTGCCGGATGGGGCGGGGCAAT
Organism: Avahi laniger; assembly: GCA_963575035.1. Taxonomy (NCBI): domain Eukaryota; kingdom Metazoa; phylum Chordata; class Mammalia; order Primates; family Indriidae; genus Avahi; species Avahi laniger. The sequence goes on from CAUYSK010117237.1 coordinate 2,331, forward strand.
GAGCAGGGCCGCGGGCGGGGTAGTGGGCGGGGACAGGCAGGCCCGGGAGGGTGGGCGGGGCAGAGAGGGGCGGGGACGTGGGCGGGGCAGGGAGGGGCGTGGGCGGGGCCTTCCGCCCACCCTCCGTGGCCCGCGCAGTCCGCCCGCCGCCCGCCGCGCCGCCAGCATGTCGTTCATCCCGGTGGCCGCGGACTGCGACTTCCCCATCCACAACCTGCCGTACGGCGTGTTCTGCACCGCAGGCAACGTGAGCGGGGCGGGGCGGGGCGGGGGAGCCGGGTCTGGGGGCGCGGGGTCGAGTCCCGCGCGTGCCTTTCCGCTGTGCACGTCGTGTCTGTGGCCGCGGGTCTGTGCGACACCAGGCACGCAGCGGGGGTGCGGGGACCCTCCTCCCGACGGCAGCGCGGGGCGTCGCCGTGGCCGGGGTGGTCACTCTCTTGCGACCGCGGCTGCCGTGCGATCCGGCTGCTCGTTGTCTCTCTGGTTAGCCCCGACCCGGGCCGGGGCTGCTGGTTACCTCTCTGGTTAGCCCCGACCCCAGAACCCGCATTTCAGCGGCTCAGGGACGCGGCTCCTACCCAGAGCGGGCGTCCGAGACGCGGTCCTGTCCCTGTCGTGCTGCCGCCGGGTGGCTTCCCCCGCAGGCCAGAGGGCACCGTTGGGGAGAGGAAAGGAGCCTGGACTTAGTTAAGTGTGGTCTGCTTGGTAGAGAGAAATCTTTGGAAACTGGGGGTTTATTAACACATAGATAAAAAGAGGGTCCCTGGGTGAGAAAAGCAGATTCCCTTGGATTTTTTAATGGTATTTCACTTAGATTTCTGCTCCCAACTTTAAAGGTACACTCCTGATTCCGCTCTGTAAACCGCAGCACCCCGGAATCTGCCTGTACCTAGCAGAATTCAGGAAGCACAGCTAGCTAAACGGGGTGCCTGGCCGTAGGCCCCTTCCTGGAAAGGGAGGTCCCCTCTCCCCTGGCTGGTCATTGGCCCCCAGTGGCTGGTCTTTCGCGGGCCTGCCTGAGGCAATGCCTCGCTCTAGAAGAGTCAACTTGTGGTTTCACAACTGGCAGACCTGACCAGATGTTGCAAGGACTCAAAAGTTAACATTCAATCCCCCGGAGGACACAAATAAGAGGCATGTTAAACCTTAACCTGGTTTGCCAACCACCCTCTCTGCAGGCAGGGCCCTCCCTCTGCCCCTCCCCACACTGGCCCTCGGCAGGTGTGTCCTTGACCTCGCCTCTGCTGGGAGGCAAATCCGAGGGACAGAAACACCGGTGGGAGGTAGGCACACCCCAGTAGGGTGCTCTGACTTGCTTTCCCAGGGGAATCAAATTATTGTCCCTCAAGTGTGGCTAGGGGCCTTCAGACAGCGTGTCCTGTTGTTTTGACGGGGAGCATGTGGGGGAGCCCTAGGGGACTCCAGGAGAGCAAGGCCCTGAGCAAGTGCCGGGGACAGAGAGTGGCCCTCTGGCCTTAGGGGGTCAGGGCCTTCCAGCTGGACAGGCCTCGTCTGAAGCTGCCACTGCCCTGTTGGACAATCCCATGCGACGGCTGCCTCTCCAGGCTGGCCTCGTTGCCAAGGCAAAATTTCCCTTCCCTCTATTGGAAGCTGGGCCTTCCTCAGTGGGTGGGACAACAGTGAATTAATGCAGCCATCACTTCATTCATTCCCATATTCCATGAATACTTACAAACCCCGGCTCTGGGCAGGACTCTGGGCTGGAAGTTGGGGACAAAGACACAGGGGACACCCTCCAGCTAACTCTGGAGTGGCAGACGTGAGTGGTGCTCTGTGAAGGCAGGGTTGGGAGCCCCTGAGAACGAACCATGTGGTCTGGAGCTGATCTGGGGAATGCCTTGGCACATACCTGTGACCCTGCCCTGCCGGGCCTCCTGGCGTCTGCCCACTCCAGCCGGGCTCTGAGACACGTGGTTTCCTGCCTCAGAACCCAAGCACTTTGTTCCTTCTGGCTGGAATCCTCTTCCTTCTCTCTCTACAAGCCTGGGTCCTTCTCACTCTTGAGGACTCGGTGCAAATGTCATCTGCGCAGAGAGGCGTCCCCTGAGCACCCGCTCTGAATGAGCTCACCACTGCACCCGGCCATGGCTGTCTCTCCCCACGCACTGTTTCCTCTTGTTGCTTCTGGAGGGCAGGAACCGAGTCACTCCTCTCTGTCCCCAGCGCCTCCGCAGCCTTCCTGCAGTGCTGGTACCAAGAGGATGCCCCATAACTGTTTGTGGTGTGAATAGTGTCTACCCTGTGTCTGTTCTTGTGACGAGAGACTTACAGATATTCATTGAATTCTCACAACAAACCTACCGTTATGTTACTGTCCCCATTGTACAGATGAGAAACTGAGGCTCAGAGAGGCTAAGCATCAGGCTCCAGTTCTCACAGCCAGCAACTTGCACGTTTGGGGTTGGACCCCACATCTGTCAGCCTCCCAACCCCACACTTTCCTATGTCAGGCTGGGGGTTAGGTAAAGCTTTACTTTGAGCAAGTTTGCATTGATATGGCCAAACGCTACAAAACGGAGGCAATGCACATTCAGTCCTTAAAGTTAGACAAATGGGATATCTCTCCCTACTTTGTCTCCCTCAAGTTACAGATGGGAAACTGAGGCACAAGAGGCCCAGGGACTTGTTTGAAGGGATAGGATGGTGGGAGCAGGCCGGGGCCCCAGGGATCCCGGATCCCACCCCGGAGTCCCTTCTAACCTAGCACTGAAGAAAATAACCCCCAAGGCTAAAGGTGGAGGGACTAACTTCCTCAAGCCAGTTTTCCAGGTGCTCGGGCACAGTCTGAAGCACAAAGGTAACTGACCACCTGGTGCTTCCAGGCTTGGCTTGTAGCTGAGGAGGCAGGCAGCCGCCGTGACCAGACCCTGGAGTTTGCTCCTCGGCTCCTTCCTGGCCCCAGCTGGGTGTGGGGCCAGGGTCAGAGGTGTGGCCCCGGTGTCTGCTCTGCATGTCCCCAGAGTGCATGGCCACGTGGGTCCTGGTGGCTCAGCTCTGTCCCCTGCGGTAGGTTTGCCGTTTTCCAGGGCGGGTAGCTGGGCTCTCCAGGCAGCCTCCTCCAGCGCAGGCTCTGCCGGGGCCTCAGCGCTGTGAGGTTGTGGCCCTGGTGGGCCCCGACCCCAGGAGCTGACACGCATGGGGAAGTGGCCCTCTTCTCTCAGCGCACCAAAGGGAGCAGCTGGTGGCGACAGGCCAGCCAACGGCCCACCTCTGTGCTCCTGGGACTGACCTGGCAAAGCTGGCGGTTCGGCAGAGCCGGAATCCTGCTGCAGGGCAGCCCGGGAGGGGGGTCTGCACACACGGTTCCTTGTTGACAGCAGAGCTCAGGGTTGTGGGGACGAAGTGTTTAGGACATTGTATTAGTCAGCACTGCTGCTGGGATTTTATGGAGCAGAAGGACCCCCCACCCCCCATTGTCTGAGCAGCCTGGTTCCCTCACAACCTGAGCTCTCCTCCCCCCGAGCCTCCGCAGAGCCCGCCAGCCCAGGCCACCTGGCCCTCAGCGCTGCGCATGAGGCACTGGCCGCTGGGCTGCACAGATGAATTGCGCCGAGCGAAGGCCTGGGTTCAACCTGAAAATTAACCCGGCTTCCTGGCAAAGTGGTGAGCTCTTTGTCACTGGAGGCATTTAAGCAATGCCTGGGGAACTTTGCAGGGGACTTTGCCTGGACAAGGGGCTTGGGTTGGGCTGCCTGCTCTTCCTCCACTCCAAGGGATATTTGATTTACTTCCCATCCAAGGGACACAGACTCGCTTTCCTTTTTGTCTTGGAAGCAGAGGTGACACAGGGTCTGTGGATCCAGTTCCTCAGTCCCCTCTGCACGAAGGGCCATCCAAAGGGGCACCCATGGCTGCTCAACAGACAGGCTCCCTAGCGAATGAGCCAGGCCCAGTGGGAGGCTTTGCCCAGTGCTGACCATGGCGTCTCCCTCCCAGCCAAGACCAAGAATCGGCGTGGCCATCGGTGACCAGATCCTGGACCTCAGTGTCATTAAACACCTCTTCACGGGGCCTGTCCTCTCCCAACACCAGGATGTCTTCGATCAGGTAGGACACTGTGAAATGGCTTGTCCCCGATCTCAGCAGCACTTACTGCAAATGCCACCAAGAAACACTCTTTGCCATCAGCGGTCTCGGGGGTTTTACTTACGTGCGGCTGGGGCTGTTCTGGAACAGACAGGCTGGCAGGAGGTGGCCTCGGGGCAGCTCAGGGTGGCTTCTCACCGCAGGGGGGTTTCTAGGGGAAAGAGCGTCAGTGTCTGCAGTGCTGGGTAGGAGCTCCGGTTCCTTTCCTCACCAAGCGGTGTGAGCCTCCGCGGGTCCAAGGCCTGCGTGGGCCCCCAGGGCTGCAGACACAGCTGGGAGAGTCGGGACAGAGAGCGGTTCCACTGAGCACGGCCGCACGCCAGGAGCGGTACACACACCCTCTCCTTCGGTCCTCCAACGACCGCCTGGCATGGGAGCCGGAAATGGCACCAGGCGGGCCGGGACCTGGGCATCTGGAAGGAGACAAGACTCGCGGGCGCCCTGCTGGAAGCGTCAAAGCTGGGGCTGGGACGCTGACGCTCAGCACCCACAAGCGCTTCCTCTGCCGCGCCTCAGTGGCTGCGACGCTTCTCAGCGGACGGCAAAGGGCTGGTTCGGGCTGTGCCCCTGTAGCGGGCGTACGCCTGCCCTGGAAGAATGCTGCCACCTGCAGCCACCAGCCGGGCCAGGCTTGCCGGTTGCTGTGCCCGGGAGCAGCTCCCGGGCTTGGACGGCGGATGCGAGTCCGCGAGGGCCGAAGCACCACGCAGGAAGCTGGTGCCTTTCTCCGGCTTGGTGAAGAGATAACGAGACTGAGAGCAGAGGTCCCGAGGACTCGCGTGACCGGGGGGGAAGCGGCAGGGGCCGGGCGTCACCTCCGTCGGCAGGAGGGTAGCAGGGCTTTCCCGTGCGTGACCCTCTCTCCCTGCGTGTCCAGCCTGCTCTCAACAGCTTCATGGGCCTGGGGCAGGCCGCCTGGAAGGAGGCCAGGGCCTTCCTGCAGGACCTGCTGTCCGCCGGCCAGGCCAGGCTCAGAGATGACGCGGAGCTCCGCAAGCGGTGAGGAGCGCGTGGACGGTGGCCGGGACGCGGGGCCCGGCAGAGGAGACGAGGGTCCCGCGCTGGTCGGTGCCGCCCTGAGGCACAGCGTGGCCCCTCGGCCTGGCGGAGTCAGACCGGCCTTCGCCCAGCGCCTGCCGATCTGCGAGTTGGCGGGAGGGTTGCGGGAGGGTTGGGGGGGCCCGGCATGACCCTGGCGCCTGCTCTCACTCAGCCCTTGTCTGGTTTCCACCGTGGGAGGGGTTCCCGCTGCCCCGGCCCCGCCCCAGGGTGGGCACAGAGACGGGAAGGAGGCGCTTGGGCTTCAGTGGGCGGACACCCCCCCTGCCGCGGCCAGGTCCGGCCTCGCTCTGGCCCCAGGCCGCGGCCGTGCCCACCAGAGACTGTGAGCAGGACCCTGGGGGTGGTCTGGGCTGAGCCTGCGGTGGCCGAGAGAGCAGGGACCCCACTCTGCCACCTGCTTGGCCCTGACGCCCGGGTTCTGTTTCAGTGCGTTCACCCCCCAGGCCTCTGCCACGATGCAGCTTCCGGCCACCATAGGTGAGTGCAGCGTCTTCCCAGGACAAGGACGGAGCGGCTCAGTGGGCTGAGAGGGCTGGCCAGTGCCTGGTCGCTGTGTCGGGGTGGGGGGGTGGAGGGGGCTCTGGGACTGTCACCCCTTCCCGTCACTGTCCTCAGTACCCAGGCCCAGCACTAACACCCGCCCGGGCTGGATGCAGATTGCTGGAGTTGGTGACCAGTTAGCTGCACGTGGCGTCCTGCGCAGCAGCAGCTGTGCGCTGGTTCTCGAGTGCTCTCTCTCTCTCTCTCTCTCTCTCTCTCTCTCTCTCTCTCTCTCTCTCTCTCTCTCTCTCTCTATCTCTCTCTCTAGCTCTCGCTCTAGCTCTCGATCTCTCCCTCTCCTCCTCCCCCTTCCCCTCCCCCTCCTCTCCCTCTCCCTCTCTTCCTCTCCCCCCTCCTTTCTCTCTGTCCCCCTTTCTCTCTCTCTCGCTCTTGCTCTCGCTCTCGCTCTCGCTCTCTCTCCTTCCCCAAGGCTGTGAGTCAGCAGTTTTGAGGGACGAGGCCAGAGGGCTGTGCAGGCCCGTGTGAGCGTGGCAGGGAGTCTGACCAGTGTCAGGCCGGAAGTTGGAGCTGTGGAAACTCTCTCAGCCTGAAGCAGAGAGAGGCTGAACCAGCCTGTGTCCTCCCTCCTTGTCTGTCTGTCTGCCCTGTGAGGCCACCTCCCTGGCGGCTGGCCTGGCACCTCTGTGCCCAGGCACTGGCCGCCCTGCCCTGGGACGTCTGCGTGCCCTGGATCAGCTCTTGAGTCTGGGCTGAGTCCTCAGCCACCTGCTGCTTGGACAAAGCTCGCTAAAGGGTGGGCCAGGGACAGATGGGGCCGGTACAGGTGGGGCCGGTACAGGGGCGGAGTCATCTGCCTCCCAGCCTCTCTTCCTCCCTCTCCTGCACGCTTGGGACTGTGCTCTCTTTGGCCACCAGTTGTCTTTCAGGGATTCTTCCTCATGTCTGGGTGACGACGGTGCCCTCTGCGTGTTTTTGTCACGGATCTATTCTGCAAAATGTCTCAGCTGTTCCCTCTGTGCGATGTGACGGGAGCTGGGAAGCAGCGGCTGAGGCTCAGTCTCCCCGTGGCTCTAACTCCCCTTTCTCTCCTGTCCTTCGCCGCCTCCACCCCCAGTCTGGGCTGCAGGCACTGGGGTGTACCCAGCTTTTTTCTCCCCAGAGGGGAGATTTAGGGAGACAAACAGGCAAACTGTCCCAGCTGGTTCTTCCTGCGGAAGACAGTGCCTGCGGCTGGCAAACCACCCCGCTCGGCTCATCCTGATCAGCAGGCCCTGCCTGAGGACTGCGATGGCAAGACCTCGTCCTGGGCACCGGGGGACGGGGGTGGGAGGGGGCCGCCCTGAAACGGCTCTGCCTAAGGGGCGCGGTGGCAGCCAAGTTCCACTGTGGGTTTCAGAAACTCTTGGCTCCCGGTTTCTTATTTTGTTTCCCAGTTGTGGGCTTTGAGAACACATCTGTGGGGAGGCTATTCTGTGCCGGAGCGGTCGGTGCGGGCCGAGCTCCGGGGCTGCGGGTGCTGTCTGCACACTCCCTGACCCTTGCAACCGTCCCTTCTCCTTCCCGAGGCGTCTGGGTCACTGACGGGCTCTCGTGTCCTCTGCAGGAGACTACACGGACTTCTATTCCTCCCGGCAGCACGCTACCAACGTGGGAGTCATGTTCAGGGGCAAGGAGAGTCCGCTGATGCCGAACTGGTACGTCCTGGGCCGGGCGTTCGGGTGGTTCAGAGTCCGTCTTTCCACGTCTGTTGCGGGAGCTGCCAGGCCCCTCCTGGGCCACAGCCGGGTGGGGAGGGGCCCGTAGCGACATGAGGTTGCGGCCTCTGGAAACAGTGGTCCCAGCCCCTGGTCTTCTTAGCCTGGCTCTGCTCCCGCTGTGGGGTCACAGGGCAGGTGAGCGCCTTCACCTAGAGGATGGGGTTGGAATTAGAGTCCCGAGTCCCCGTACTCCGTTGGAGCCTTTCATTTGCATGCCGTGGGTCATCGTTCCGTTCGCAAGTCGCAGATCCCAGGGTTCTCCGTACCTACGCTGTCCGACGAGTAAGAATCCCTGCGTGTGCTCAGTGCCATCCCTCCCCCGTGGTGCGGCCTGCGTGGTCGCCCGGCTGAGTCTCAGCGTGTTCTGTGAGGTTGCCGAGGCCGTCGGCACAAGCCCCGTCTTCCAGGCGGGCAACCAGGCTCAGAGGAGGACGGGCCAGAGCCCGTCTCCCAGCTCCCGGGCCAGCGCCACTGGCCAGGCCAAGGACCCAGAGCTGTGGTCCCTGCCCTGCGTTCCGTGTTGTCCCTGGACACGGTGGCAGCACACACCCCGGACCCGGGAGCGGCCAGCTCCACTCAGGAGCCGGAGGGGGCCAGGCTTCACCGTCTTTGAGCGGGCGTTTCCGATGGGCTGTGCACGCGGGGCAGGGGCTGTTGGAACCAAGACGAAGGAGGAAAAGGGGGAGCAGAGCCGACGTGGGGCAGCTAAGCGCCGAGGCCGGGGTGCAGAACAAGGCAGGCTGGGGCCGGAACCCGGCTCGGGACGGGCAACTCTTGGAGACTCCGGCCCTGGGTGGGCTCCAGGCTGTGTTTGTCCCCAGCCAGCCACAGCCTGTGTATTCTAGTGTCCTTGGCACAGAGGAGCTGGCTGTCACCTGAGTGCCAGGATCCCCGTGGCCAAAGGACAGTGGCAGCGGGAAGTGAGAGGAGAGGCCGGGGTTGGGACGTGGGTTGTTAACAGTGTCTGAAACCACGTGTGGGAGCCGCGGCTGCCTCTGCCCCACGCCCTTCCGCAGAGCAGGGCCAACGGCCTTCTCCAGCCATGTCTGAGGCACGTGGCCTGTGGCTGTGCCGTCCTCGCTTTGTGTACCTGTCCTTCATTGTAAGGTGATACGTGCTCAATGTGATTTACCCAAACACTACAGCAAATACGTAAACATTTGTAATTTAAAATGTGCACGCCCTTGACCTGCAGTCTCACCTTCGTGCACCTGCGCTGCAGAAATAAGAGCCCGACGTGCTCGTATTCGAGGGCCGCGATGTTTCTAGCGGCCCAGAGCTGGGAGCAATCTCAGTACTTGCTGGTAGGGGGATAGTTGAGAAGTCAGTCTATTCACAACATGAAATGTATGGTTGGAAAGATTTAGATACAGAGAGATGTGCATGATATGTGTTATTAGTAAACGAAATAAGCAAATTACAGGGTATTATGTACAGTGTGTTCTCATCTTCATAAAAAGACAAAGAAGAAATTTGTGTGCATACATACCCTGCGTTGGTTCTCTGTGGCTGCTGTGAGCCACCAACCTGAGGGCGTGAACCACACAAACAAATTCTGTTCCAGTTCCGGAGGCCGCAGTCCGAAATCAGCCCCGGGGCTGACGTTCATGTGTCATTGGGGCCGGTGGGGGGTCTAGGAGGGAACCGTTTCGGCCTGCCGGGGCGGGGGCACCCGTCTCCTCAGTCACAGCCTCTCGTTTCCCGTCACCTCCCCTCCTCTGCCCTTCTCGCTCCACCTTACAAGGCCCTGGGGCGACACTCGGGCTCCCCGGAATAATCGGGGTGTCCCCCGTCTGAAGATCCCTGACTCCACATGTGCACGGTCCCTTTGCCACGTGAGGTGACATCAGCAGGTTCCAGGAATTAGGGTCTGGATAGTCTGGGGGGGAGGGGCATTTTTCAGCCTGTCACACACACATGCATGTGTGTGCATACACACGCACACACACATGCACACACGCATACACACGCACACACACGCACACACGCATACGTGCACACGTATACACATGCATACACACGCACACACACGCACACGCACACACACACGCACACACATGCACACGCACACACACGCATACACACGCACACGCGCACGCACACGTATGCACATGCACACACACAAACATGCACACACGCACACATACACACACACGCTCACAAGTATCCGTGCAGGCTGGCTCGCACATAGAGAGAGTCACAGTAACGACTGCAGACCAAATGGCCTTCCTCAGGGAAGCGTCTGGATGGGAGGGATACTAACTTCTCTTTTCATCTGAGTCCTGTGAGGCGTTACAGCCACGTAAGCGCATACAGTCCAGTTTTATAACTTAACCTAATAACGGAGGGAAAGGGGTGAAAAAGGGAGCCCTTCCCCAGCCACTCACCAGAGGGGATGACTTTGAGTGACGGTCGGAAGTGCCGCCTCCCACACTTTTCTCCAGGTTTTGCATGTGGGCACCCATGCGTGCACACACACACACGTGCACATACATGCACACACACGGACACACATGTGCATACATGCACATGCATACATACACATGTGCACGCACACATTTTATTTCTTCAACACAGTCAGACCATGCTGAAATTTGCTTTTTCACTTCATCATTGACATCTCTCCATGCAAATAAACTCGAATAGACCTCAGTCTTTTACAAAACAAATTCTGAGCAGGTAAAGCAAGACAAACACGGAGTCCCATTTATATAAAAAGATGCAAAAAACACCACCCAGTAACAAAAGTGTATAGAAATATAGGGGAATGGGGAACATGCCGGCTTCCTCTGGGGCGGGGGGGCAGGAAGGGAGGAAGGAGAGAGACGGGGGCGGGGGACGCAAAGGGGCTTTGACTGCATCGGTTTTATCTCTTTAGCTCGTGGGTGGTGCGTAGCTGTTTGTGTTTTTGTATCTCTTTGTATATCACAAATATCGCAAAATAGATTGTCAGACATTCACAAAACTGAAAGCAACAACAAAGAGTCAGTACACATTTGTGGTCCAGAGTTCAGCAGGTACCGCAGGGTAGACGACGGGCAACGGCAGGAGCCCCCAGCCCAGCGCCCCTCGGAGCTGCTTCCTTGGCAGACGCCCCGCAGTCCCGGCCAGTTCCCCTCTGCAGCCTCTGCTCTCTCGCTGCTTTGCAGGAGGTAGAATTAGCCCCTCGGTGCAGGCGCCGCAAACATCCCCCCGGCGTGTTGTCTTTCTAGACGCAGCAGCTCTGTATTTCTGTGAAGCCGAGCACGCCAGCCATTGTCTTCACAGCGTTTACCTTACGGCATGTTTAGAAAGGCTTTCTGCACCCCAAGAATGTGAAAGTATTTTTGTGTTTTTCCTAGTGCTTGTCGCAGCCTTTCTTTGTCCACTGAGACCTTTAACCCGCCCGCGTCTGCCTTCCTGTGAGGTGGAGGGGCCTGTGCTTATTCCCGGGGCTGCCGTCCCCGGCTCCGCAAACCCAGCGGCTTCGACAACAGACATCCCCTCGCGGTCCTGGTGGCCGGAAGTCCGAAGTCAAGGTGTCGGCAGGGCCGCGCCCCTTGGGCTCTGGCGACTTCTGGGGACGCAGGCATCCCTGTGGCTGCGTCACTCTGGCCTGCGCCTCTGTCCCCACGTGTTCGTCTGCACGTCTTCTGCCCCCCGTGAGAGGCTCGACTCTGGATTCGGGCTACCTGGGTGTCCAGGGTGGTCTCACCTCGGGAGCCTTGACCTCGTCACGCCTGCAAAGACTGTGCCTCCTGTGCATGTTGTCGGGGAGCCACCGTTCAGTCTGCCACACGTATCAGCTCTTCCTGACCACGTGCGACACCTCCGCCCTGCACGGCTCGGGGTGTTGGGCTGACCTGCCGCGCCGGTGCCGTGCCGTCTAAGCCACTTTGCGGCGTGTTCTGGCTTTTGGGAGTCCGTTCCTCCTTCGTCTCCTCGCCCACATTTCTGTCCCCAGGGTCCCGCGGCACCGGGTGGGGAGTGGGCCGCAGCGGGCGCGGCGGAGCTTTGCAGCTGAGAGCCCGGATTCGAATCCCGACACCCCCCGCTTCGCACCGGGGCCTCCGCCAAGCCGCGTGTGTGGCTGCGGCGCCCGCAGTGCGGCTCTTGCGAGGACGACACGCAGCAGGAAGCAGTGCGGAGAGCACGCCACGTGGTGCCCGGCGCGACTAGGTGCCGTGTGCGTGGCGACCGTCGCTGTCAGCCTTTCTTCCCGTGTTTGCGTCAGCGCCGTGCTGGGCTCGGGGTGGGGAAGTCTGACTTCACCCCCAAGTACCTTTTGATTTTTAAGAAATTGTGGTAAAATGCACATAACATAAAATTTATCGTCTCAACCATCTTTAAGTGTGTAGTGACGTGGTGACGCAGTGACGTTAAGCGCAGCTCACGTCGTGCAGCCGTCACTGCCCTCCCTCTCCAGAACTCTCCGTCCTGCAAACCGGAGCTCCGTCGCCTCCGCTAGTCCCCGGCAGCCACAACTCCACTGTGTCTCTGGGACCCTGAGTCCCCGGGGACCGCCCAGAGGAGGGATCGCTCAGCGTCTGTCCTTCCTCGACGGGCCGATGTCGCCGGCGCGGTGCTCCCCGGGTTCCCTGCGCGTGGCCGGTGCCACATCGCTTCCCTTCCGGGCTGAGTGACGTTCCGCTGTGTGCACCGTTATTTATGCAGTCACGCGAGGGCGGACTCTCGGGGCACCTTTCGCTCTCTGAGCCGTGTATCTGCGTCGACTCCATTTCTGCTTTTAACGTGTTTTGTTTTTCGACGCGTGGCCGCCCTGACGCCCTGCGTCCTGCCTCCCTGCACAGGCTGCACCTGCCTGTGGGCTACCACGGCCGGGCCTCCTCCGTCGTTGTGTCTGGCACCCCGATCCGAAGGCCCATGGGACAGACGAGGCCCGATGACGGTAAGTGACCCCAGCGCCCAGGCCCCGCTGGCGCAAGCTCCGCGTTCCGCGGCGGCCCTCACGGCAGCGCCTTTCCTGGTGTCCTTCCAGCGAAGCCTCCTGTGTTCGGTCCCTGCGAACTCCTGGACCTGGAGCTGGAAATGGTGAGCTGCGGCGCGGTGATTTCCTGCCGCGGGAGAGCTGCGTGACGGCCGCCCGCACCGGAGCCGTCCGCCCCTCTCCAGTCCCCAGCGGCTCTGCGTCCCCTTCCCGCCGTGCTCAGCGCGGTCCCTCCCCTCTACTGCAGATTCCGTGCTTGCAAATTTGCTGCTTGCTGGCATTTACCCGTGACCCTCCGATTAGTGTTCGCAGAGCTCTGGGGTCGTTCCTGGACGTGCAGAGCAGCGAAAAGCTGAGCCGCCTCTGGGCGTGTCCCAGCCGAGACCAAGCCAGGCGCCTCTGCCTTCTGGCCTCGGCTCTCAGCCTGCATACGTGTCCTTTCTGTGGTCTAATGGTGCCACGTTCTCCGTTTTTGTGCTTTCTGGGTGATCGGCTGTTCACACGGCCCCCAAGTGCAGAGCTAGTGTTGACGGCGCCTCCCGGTGCCGCAGGGCTCCCGCGTGCCTTGCGGAGAACACACGTGTCAGATGAGCTCCGTCTGGACACAAGTTCCGCGCTGTTGGCAGTCAGTTCAGTGTTCACAAATCGACAAAATTTATTATAGGAGGCGTCTTCAAACAGAAACACACAGAAAACGCGGCTGTGTATTAGGTGTTGCCCAGCTGATAGCAGTGTTCTGACGGGGGCTGGTGGGAACCGACCCAACCTGGTGGTCTGCCTGGAGGCAACGGCGCGGTGGGAACTGACCCAACCCTGTGGTCTGCCTGGAGGCAATGGCGCGGTGCTTGCGGCCACGTCGAACGTGACTGCCATGAATGACAGGGTCCACTGGTCCGCCCCGTGGCACCGTGGCTGGGCCCCCACAGCCTCAGAACTGCGGGCACTTCAGGGCTGCACGTTTTTTTAAATTGAAGTTTTTACTGTGAGGTCATTAGAGACCCACACGCAGTCGTGAGCCGTGCTGCCGGGAGGTCCCCACACCCTCCACGCGGCCTGTCCTGCGGTAACGTCCGCACAGCTGGGCAACGGCACAACCGGGGCGTCGACACTGTGCCGTCGGCCCCCTCTCCCCAGGGGCCCCTCGTGCCGCAGGGCTGCCCGTTATAAGAGGGACACTGAAGTCCGGGCAGCTGGGGGGAGAGGAGACCAGGACAGAGGGGGAGCCGGGCGGGAGCAGGAGGGCTCTGGCACCTGGCGGGGGCCGGGCAGGGAGCGCAGATGGGGCGCCTTCCCCCCGCCAGCACCCACGGCTTGAGCTGGCCCCTCGGGAAGCCCTGAGGGCCTCGTCATCGCAGGTGCAGAAGGGGCCGTGGGGCTGCCCGTTCGGGCCTTGGCCGTGGGAGTCAGGTGGGCTGAGGGAGGCTGGAGACCAGCTGGCTTTTCCAGAGCTGCCTGTCACTGCTTTGCTGCCCTGCGGTTTCTCCGGGCTGGCGGAGGAGGGACGTGGGGGGCTCTGCCGCACAGTCCCGGGGAGGGGGCGCTCCTTGCCGGCCCTCCGCCTCCTGCCTCTGTGACGGTGCCCCGCGGACCCCTGCTCGGGGTTGGGGTCTTCGCTCGGGGGAACGAAGGACTCTACAGGCAGATGCTTCGCCCGCGCTGGCCCCTGTTTGGGGGGCTGGTTGGGGCGGAGAAGAGGCAGAAAGTCGGAGAGTGGGAAGGGCTGGGCAGAGGGCACGCGTGGTCCGAGAGTGGCTGGTGGCTCCTCCGTGAGAGGGGGCCCTTGGGGGTCTGTTTTTATCTTAAGGAAGAATTTGCAATGTTTAAACTCCGTCACAGAACACGTAAGATGGTGACTGAAGTTTTCCAAATGTCACAGCCAGGTCTGCGTGCTTTGCAGAGACTTCCCCAGTGTTTTCCCAGTGACGTCTGGGTCTCCTGTTGGTTCGTGGACATGACGTTGGTGCTGTTTCGTCAGAGTCGGGGTGGCGGAGCAGGGTTTGGGCGAGGGGCTGGGCTGTGGGGTGTGCACGTCAGGCGCCCTCTGCTGCGTGAGGGAGCCCCTTCTGGCCTTTTGTGGCGACTACCAGCCCTGACGGTTTCGTTCTCACAGCCGCAGGCAGCTGTCCAGCCTTAAGAGGCAAAGTGTGTGTGGGGTCAGGAGGGCAGACCGGGACGGCCAGGGACGCCCTGCAGGAAGCAGAGGCCGCGGTGGTGGCCCTCGGTGTGCAGAGGGGCCTCGGGTGGGCCCTGCCACGCTGCGGCCCTGCCCTCCTGCGGCGGCGCTGGACAGCTCGGGCGTGGGCTGTGACTTGGAAATACAGGACTCAGGCCAGGCCCTGTGGCCGTCCGCCGCCTGGCCGGGGTTTGGAAGTGCCCGACCTTCGCTCTCTGGGCGACAGGTGACCTGGGCCTGCAGGTGAGCCCGACCCTGACGGCTCTCCCTCACGGCAGGCTTTCTTCGTGGGCCCCGGGAACAGCCTCGGAGAGCCCATTCCCATCTCCAGGGCCCACGAGCACATCTTCGGGATGGTGCTGATGAACGACTGGAGCGGTAACAGCCGGCGCGGCGCGGCGCGGCGGGTGGGCAGGCGGGCATTGGGCCTGGCATGGAAGCCGCGGCGGCAGGTGGTGCGGTGACGGAGGGTGCGGGTCCGGGCCTCAGACAGACCTCCGGCTCGGAGACCTCGGGCCAGCGCCTTCAGCGCTCTGAGCTCCAGTGTCCTCGTAGGCGATGGGGGCGGGGCCAACGAGCGCTTACTCCGCGTCAGTCCCTGAGCTTAACGCCCACGTGTATTCTCCTGCTGACCCGACAGTCTTGCTATTCCCATTTCGCAGATGAGGAACCGAGGCAGGGGGAGATTTCAGCTAGTTGCTGAGCTAAGACTTGAAGCTAAATGGCCTGGCTCCTGAGGTGGGCTGTCGACCCCGAGCCATACGTAGGACGGGACGGTGCCCGAAGTCCCAGGGAGTGTCCCTCTCCCAGTTCGAAGATGGGCGCCCCTTCACGGGGCTGCCCTGACCCCCCTTTGCCGTCCTCCTCCTTGCGAGAGGCCTGCACGGGGCCCTCAGAGGACCTCTGTCCCCGGCTGTTCCCCCTGGCCCTGGCTGGGCTGAGCCCGGTGCAGGGGCCTGTGCGGCGTTGGCGCGGGGGGCTGGGTGAGGCCCCGCCAGCCTTTGTGAGCCCGGCCCTGGCCTCGCTCTGCAGCTCGGGACATCCAGAAGTGGGAGTACGTCCCCCTCGGGCCCTTCCTCGGGAAGAGCTTCGCGACGACCATCTCGCCCTGGGTGGTGCCCATGGACGCCCTCCTGCCCTTCGCCGTGCCGGGCCCGGAGCAGGTGAGCGCACCCTCCGCGGGGAGCTCCCACGCCTGCCTTGCTGCCCCGGGGCTGCTTGTGCCCACGCGGGGTGCCCTGGGGCATTCTGGTCCCGTGACCTCCAGGCAGCTGTGGCGTCTGTCATTCTCCCTGTCCTTGCCCCCAGCACAGTTCTTGGGGAGAACACAGAACTGTGTAAAGTCCGGGACCCTCTGAGGCCGGGGCTGGCAGGAGAAGGGGTCCCCAGTACCACCTGTGGCACAGTGCCCCAGGGCACCCTCAGACCATGTCTTTGCAGAGAGCGCCCCCTGGAGCCCGACTCACAGAATGCAGCCTGCCGCTCAGCTGTGGGGGGTCCGGGCCGGGCAGCCCTGCTCCCTGCACCAGCCCCGGCCTCCTGGTCTGATCGCCCTCCTCAGTGCGAAAGTCGGGCCCCAGCCCCACCCACCACAAGCAGCTGCTGGCCAGAGTCCCCTGCGCTCTGACGTCCTGTGGTCCCCCACTCTTCCCAGCATGCTCTTGCCTCTTGGCTTCTGGCCGGCAAGCTGTCCTGCTTCTCCCGTGCCCCTGAGTCCCACAGTGTCCCCCCAACTCCGACCCACCCATGGGGCCCAGGCGGAGCTCCCGGCCTTTGCAGGTCCTCGCAGACCATCTCCACGCCTGTACCCTCGGGGCCCCCCCACCACCCGGACCCTCCCTCTGGGCCATCTCACGCCCGCTGGGGCAGACAGGGGCTTTCCCTGCAGGCCGGCTCCCCGGGAAAGCCCTTGGGCTCTCACGCTGCCCCTGCTCCCCCACCACACCTGCCTGCGTCACCAAGACTGGCCCCTCCTCCCTCTCGGGAGCCGGCACATCACTTCCTCCGCGGCCCCACCAGAGAGATCTGGGCTCCACCTTCCCGAACGCCATTCGGGTACAGCCTCCTGCCCCTTCGGAACTGTCATTTATTTCCTGTTAAAACTTACGTATTGAGAGGAGGAGCTTTGTGTCCCCGGCACCACCAGCTGCACCTGTAATCATACAAAGAAACGCGTAACTGCCAGCTCCCCGAAAACGACCTCCTGTCCCCCTGGCGACTCGTGTCGCACTTTGGGAAACACTGCTTTGGGCCAAAGTGCGACGTCCAGCCGGCCGGGGCAGCAGGAGGGGCCGCCTGCCCCCGGGGCCCACGGGACCCTTCCCGCCCAGCCCCGGCCTCCCCCCAGGCCTCAGGTGCTTCCGTCTCGGCCCCCACTGCCCACCTCCCCCAGCCCTCCCCTCCCCTGTGACCTTTGACCTGCGGATCCCCTCCCCCAGCCGCTTTTCCTGGAGTCTGGGACACATGGCCCCCCCCACCCCATGCTGCCCAGGCACAGTGCGAGGTCCCAGCAGAGGGACGGCTCCGCTGCCTCGGCCGTCCGTCCTGGGGGTGGGGCAGGAGCTGCAGGGGCCCGGCCTGGGCGAGCTCCGGTGACCTGTGCTGTGTCCCCAGGACCCCAGGCCCCTGCCGTACCTGTGCCACGACCGGCCCTACGCGTTCGACATCAACCTCTCTGTGGCCCTGAAAGGTGCGCTGTGGGGGGCGGGCGTGCCCAGGGCTCCGTGGGCACCCGTGTCCAGGTGCCTGGCCCTGGTGGCCCCTGGTGTGGGACCATGTCCCCTGAGGCTGCTCAGCCTGGCCCTGCTGCTGCCCGGCTGCGGGACTGCGGGCAAGGTCCCCAACCCGTCTGTGCCCTAGTTTGTCCCCTGTGAAATGGGATGATGGCATCGACCCAGAGCTGTGTGGTGAGGGCTAGCGAGCCAGCTCACGTAGAGGTCGGGCGCAGAGCCTGCAGTGGGCAGAGTCGGGGGTCGCCTTCCGTCCCCCGGGGGCCCACGGGTGCCTGGTGGCCACACGCAGACCTCCTGCGCCGTGCGCTGGCCACACCTCCTTTATTCCTGGATTTCTCGCCTCCTTTGTCTGCGTCTTCCTCACTGCCAGGCGAGGGCCTCGGCCCTGCCCTCCATGCAGGTGGTTCGTGGCGGGAGGCTCGGAGCCCCCAGGAGGGCAAGAGCCGTCTGCCACGGGGCCGAAGGCTCCGGGAGGGAGGGGTCAGAAAGCGCCTGGCTAGGTCGTCCCTGTGTAAGTCTCAGCTCGGATGTTCGAGGAGCTGTTAGTTCCACGGACTAAGTGAAATCATGTTGGACCACAGGACGGTTCTGTCTTTATTCTCCTCCCTGCTAATGGGATTCAGTCTTCATGATGTCTCCTCTCTCTTAACAGGAGAAGGAATGAGCCACGCGGCCACCATATGCAGGTCCAACTTTAAGGTAGGCTCTGAAGCCGGTCGGACGGCTTCTTGGAGGGAGATCTTTCTTCCTGGCGGGGGCAGGAGAAGAGCGTCCGTGCGGGGACACGGCGGTGGCTCAGCCCGTGGGCCTGGAGCTTTCGTGGTGCTGTGCCTTCCTGGAGATGGCCGTGAGGTCACAGAGCTCCCTCGAGACGGAGCTGCACAGACGTGGCCAGTGGTTTTCTTGGGGACAACGGGTGTTTCTGTTGGGGCCAAGTCCTGGCTTCTCCTGCCCTGCCAGGGGCTGGACTAACGAGCGCCACTTTTTTTAAAGAGAATTTTTATTTGAAGCAGACACGGATAAACACACACACAACACAGGGCACGGCGTGAGGCATGTTCACAAAGAGAGCAGCCCTGTGTGGCCAGCACCCAGGTCGGGGTGGGAAATTCCCGGCACCTCAGCAGCCCCTGGGGTCCCCTGTCACTTGTCACCCCCCCAGCAAGGGTCACCTCTCCCCTGGCTTCTAGAGGGGGACACTGGGGGGGCGAATGAGTCAGACACGGCGTGAGAGCGGCTGGCGCGGACGGGGAGCGCCAGGCAGTCGGGCGGTGGGCACAGGGGCCGCGGCGCCAGTTCTGTCTGGTTTTTGGTTTTGTTGCCATGGAACCACGCAGCGCGTCTCCCCTGTGTCTGCTTCTCGTGCTAGCGCCGCGTGTGCGAGATCCGCGCCGTCGCTGTTTGTGGCGATAGCTCGTTTCTCATTGCCTCGTGGGTCCCCGCGTAAATCCTCCACACGTGACTGGTCCGCCCGCTGTGGACGGACATTTGGTGGGCTTCGTTTTTGGCCGTCAGAGGGCTGCTGCGGATGCCTGGCGCACACGGGCGCATTTCTGCTGGGCATGGCTGGGGATAGAGTTCCGGGGTCGCGGGGGACACACGCGCTCAGCCTACGCAACCTCCGGCTCCCCGAGGTGGCCACGCCGACGTGCACCGCCACTGGCAGCGTTTCAACCGCTTCACGTCCTCGCCACGCGTGGTGGCGTGTGCCTTTCGTCCCCACCATGCCGGGCTGCGGTTTCTGCTTGCGTTCCCCAGTGACCAAGGCGGCTGGGCACGTCAGCCGTGTGTTTGCGTGTATTTGCTCACGGCCGTTTGGACGTCCTCTGCATGGCTGCCTTCCTGCTCCCCCGGTCTCCCTTCCATTAGCCTCATTCTCACACACCGTGAGGGGGACATAGAGGCCTCCCGGGGCTCGTGGCTACGGACCGTCTCTGAGGTTTCCGTCGCCTGAGCGCGGAGCGCTGGCCTCGCAGCGGCTCCAGTGCGTCACCTCTGAGCCCTTCAATGGCCACGTGGCGCCGCGGGCCCTGTGCCCACCACCCGACTGCCTGGCGCTCCCTGTCCCTCAGCGGCTCTCACGCCGTGTCTGACTCATTCCCCCCCAGCCCCCAGTGTCCCTGCCAAGGCCCGGGTGGGCCTGTGCCTGGGGCCTCTGCTCTCAGCAGCCTCCGCCGTGGCGCGGACGCAGGCCCTGCAGGGCAGCGTGAGTCCTGCGCAGTCGGGCGTGCTGCGGGCTCAGGTGGTGCTTCCTGGAGGAGGTGGTCGGGCGGGCTGCCGTGGGGAGCAGTGGAGGTCGGAGGTCGTGAGGAGGTGGACAGAGCTGGGGGGCCCTGGGTCCAGGAGCCCAGCGAGTTGTTGCTATGGGGACGGGCGAGCCGGCTGGGGAGCGGTGAGAGCCGCGTGCAGGGAGCATGTGGGGAGCGTGCCGGTCGCGCCCAGCCGCCCACTCGTCCCCAGCACATGTACTGGACGATGCTGCAGCAGCTCGCTCACCACTCTGTCAACGGCTGCAACCTGCGCCCGGGGGACCTCCTGGCTTCCGGAACCATCAGCGGGCCGGTGAGTGTCCTGTCGCGTTGCGGAGCAGCCTCCTCCCCACGCTGGCCGGGGCCCTCAGCTCACCCTCGAGAGGGGTTTCGAGCCCGGTGGGGGGCGCATCTTACCACTCCGTCCTCCTCCCAGCCGCGTCCGTCTCTGGGTGCAGGAGGGGCCTCCGATTCCAGCCTCGAGAGGCCGGCGTGAGGATGGAGGCCGGCTCTCGGCCTCCACAGGGAAGAGTCACAGCGATGGGTGGCTGGAGTCGGGAAACTGACAGCGTCTTGGTTGTCACCATCTCCCCCTGCACCCTCCCAGGGTGGGCCTTCCCGCCCTCCCCTGTGCTGGCGTGACCCTGGGGGAGAGTACCGGAACCTTCCCAGAGGATGGCCTTGGGGTGGGGCGAGTGTCCGTCACTCCCGGCAAGGCCCTGGCACATCCCCGCATTCTCTACCCCGCGGGAGGGGCTGGGCACCCTGGCCGGGGATTCGGGGTCCTGAAGGGACCATGCCCTCCATGGGGAGTTGCTCCACCTGCCGGAGGAAGGGACGGGGTGCCGCGTCCCGGGACATTTCCACGGTGGTCCCACCGAGGCCGAGGGGCACAGGGTCTTGCCAAGCACTGTCCACTCCAGCGCTGATGAGCTCCTCCTCCAAGACGTAAACACCTGTGACCCTTTCCCTTCTTGCTGCGAAGGAGCCAGAAAGCTTCGGCTCCATGCTGGAGCTGTCCTGGAGGGGGGCGAAGGCCATAGAGCTGGGCGGCGGGCAGACGCGGAGGTTCCTGCTGGACGGCGATGAGGTCACCATAACAGGTGAGGGCCGCCAGGCCCGCGGGTGCGTCTCTCCTGCCGCGTGGGCTGCTCTAGCCGCGGGCGCTCCCCGCTGGCCGCGAGGCCATCTGTCCTAGCGCGTCCCGACTGTGCGTCCCCACATCCTCCGTCTGCTTGTTCTTCCTTCGCCACGGCGTGGCTGCCGGGACTCCACACGCGGTCTCCACACACTGGGCGGACGGTAGAAGTTCTCCCTGGTTTCCTTCTCACTGCGCAGAGCTGTAAGATGACGCAGGTTCCTCGTCGTCCAGCCTCCACGGAAAGCCCGTGCAGACCCGGGACTCCTCAGCAGCCTGTTTCCAGGGGGCGGGGGCGGCTCTTAGATCCCTGGGGGCCGTTCCGTCTGCCACACGCGCTGACAGAGAGGAAGGCCACCGTGACGGCTGGCGGCACCTGCTTTGGAGTCAGAAAGACTCAGTTTGGACGCCCAGGTCCACCGGCTGCGTGACCTCCTTTTGGCTATTTAACTTTTCTGAGACTCAGTTTTCATCTTTAAAATGGGACTAATGACACAACACTCAGCCTCGCGGCATAGCTGTGAGGACCAGGCGAGCTTGTTTATTCCTGTAGACATCGACGGAGCACTTGCCCGTCCCGTCCTGGGGTCCAGCGACGCAGAGACAGGTGAAGTCGCTGCTCCTCTGGGCTCGCACCCTGGCGCCACACCCCCACCGTGCGGAGGAGCAGGCGGAGTGGGGTCCCACGACCTGCCCGAGATTTCGCAGCCAGTGATGAGACCCGGTTCCCTCCAGGCAGCTGCTGTCCCCAGAACCCCAACTCTCAACACCGCTGAGAGCCTCCAAGGCGCCGTCAGAGCGCGTACCCTGTGAGCGCCTCAGCATGGCGGCGGCCGTCATCCTCGCCCCGTCTCTGCCGTTTCCCAGAGCCCAGGAGTCTCGGCCCCTCTCTGTGGGACCCCCGCGTGAAGTGTGGGGGCGGCGTCTGCTCGGCCCATCCGCAGCCCGGCCGGGTGGCGCCTCGTCACTCCTGCTCCGCGTCCTGCTCTCCCCTGCCGACCGCGCGTCTCTCTTCGCTTGCCTTATTGTCACCCCGCCTTCCTGACGCCGTCTGGGCACCGCTGACGGTCTGGCTGGACCCTGGACCCATTCCGTCGGCACGGCCGCCCAGCGCCCTTTTGAAGGGCCTGCCCCCTCTGCACCGGGCCTGCTGCGGGCCACCTTCCATGCCCGGGTCCGCGGGGGCCTTCACACCGGCCCCTGCACCCATCCTGCCTGGAAATCGAGCCTTCGTCTTTGCTCCCCCACACGCTGCTGCTCAAGAACGTCTCATGGCTCCCTACTGCCTGTTCATCGAGTTTGCATCCTGCTCTTGTTGAGGCTGTCGTCCCACTTAGCCCCGCTCTAAGGCATCGCCCCTGCCGTGGGGGAGCTGCTTCCCTCAGTGCCTGCAAACCCCTGCGCTCGAACCTGGCTCCGCCCAGGGCTGCCTTGCGCAGGTAGAGCCAATCTCTGCGCGACTCACGTGAAACGTGGGATGCTGGCGTGGACTGATGCTGCCGTCCTGAGCTCTCCTTGCGGGTCGGCCCATGCTTGCCTGGGACCTTGCCTTCGTCCCCTGTGGCTGCTCTAGCAGACGGCCGCAAACTCGGTGGCCGAAAACCACGGAGCTCGGTCTTTCACAGGTCTGGAGGGCAGAAGTTCAAATCCACGCGCCCCTGTCCTCAGCGTCCCCTTCCCTCCCAGACGTAAGCTTTGTCTGAGATGCACGGACAACTGTTTCCTCTCACCCGACGGCTTCGCACAGAAACGCGTTTGTGAGGCGACACCGAGAATGTGTCACTGAAACACTTTCCTGTGTCCGCTGGTCCGTGTCGCTTGTGTGGCGCACGGAGGCGTAGAGTGGAGCGCGGGCGTGCGCTCTCAGTCTCCCCGCGCTGTTTCTCTCCGCGCCTGGCAGCGCTTGGCGGAGAGCGGTGTCGGCGCCAGCAGTCGGAGCGAGCTGTGGAACGTGTTTCCTTCTCCGCCGCACCCAGACGTCTCTGTGCGTTAGCTCACACCGTCCCCGCAGCAGCCTGCGCAGTGGCACCACCATTAGGTCCACTTCACAGATAAGGAAACTGAGGTCTAGAGAGACCCAGGCCACAGAGCCAGCGGGTAGAGCAGCCGGGTTTTGAACGTGGGCAGTCTGGCTTCAGGGCAATCACCAGACCAAAGATTTGAACCCAAACCCAGGTGGGGAGAGTTGACCACCATCGGGGAAGCTGTCGCGCCCCCTGGTGCCTCTGAGGACGCCGGGCGGGGAGTGGGCTCCGAGTCCCAGCAGCTCTGCCCGGCTCGGGGAGGCCCGTTCCCCTGCTCAGGGGGTGTGTCTCGTTCTGACGCTGCCTTCCTGCCCCGGCTCAGCCCTGTGCTGACCGGTACTACAACTGCCAGGGCGCTGGTTCCCCTGGGCCGGGGGGTGTCACGACTGACCCCTGTCCCTCTCTGTTCCAGGACACTGCCAAGGAGACGGTTACCGCGTTGGCTTTGGCCAGTGCACTGGAAAGGTGCTGCCCGCTCTCCCGCCGGCCTGAGGTTCTCCCTGCTCTTCTGGAAACAAGGGCGGGAGCCCCACCCCCGCCCGTGGCCGGGCTGCCCTCAGCTGTGAGCCTCGTCCCTCATCAGTGCTCAATAAAGCCCCTGCCCGTGCGCTGCTCGGGGCCGCAGGCTGTGTCCGCTGTGTCCTTGATTCGATCCGCTGGGCAGAGGTGTGTGCACCTTCCTCAACGGACGGGCGTACATTTTTCTCATTTCGCGAGTGAGGTCGGGGGTCTCTGTGGAGTTTGCTCATCGAACATCCCGGGACGCCCGGCACCGCCTGGAACGTGGAGAGGGTGAGTCAGGTTTCGCAGAGACACAGCCGGTAGGGGGTGTGTGTGTGTGTCTGTGTGTGCGCGGCGGGGGCGGGTGGAGGAGCGAGGGAAAGACTGGACAGGGCGTCCCCTGTGGCCCTGGGCTGCCAGTGCAAGGCCGGCTGCAGGCCCAGGGAAGGGCCCCGGCTGGGGTCTGAAGGCGCCGCCGTCCCGACTCCCTCTTCCTCCCGGGAGGCCGGCGCTGTTTGCTTAAGGCCTTCAATTGCTTCGAAGAGGCCCAGGGACGTTGTGGAGCCTGATCTGCTTACTCAGAGTCTGCCGATTTGAATGTTAATCTCGTGTAAGAAAACACACAGAAACATCTAGAATAACGTTTGGTCAAATACTTGGGTACCTTGGTCCAGCCAAGCGAGTGCGTGAAGTTGCCCAGCGTCTCGAGGGCTGACTGATGGGCACGCGGGGTGCAGGCTTGGCTCAGGGACCTGTGGCCATGTCATCACCGCCTGGACCTGGGACAGAGCCCCCAAGTCGTGGAGCACACCTGGGCTGTGAGGGGCAGAAAGGGGCTGGGGCGGCTGCTCCTCCCTTGCAAGCCCCGCCCCCACGCGGGAGCGAGCCCCGCCCATCTCCTCTGCGCCCCACTGCGGACAGGCAGCCGCGGCCCAGCGTGGTCCTGGGTGGCCGCGGGGCGAGGTGCCTTCTTGGGCCTGACGCGCCCTATCCCAGGGCCCGAGAGGACACACGAGGGCGCAGAGCTGCCGTCAGGCCGCACCATTCACGCACGAGTCTGTACCGCGTGCCTATACCGCGAGGCGCTGTTCCACGGACAGGCACACAGCACACAGAGCAGCCCCGGCCGCTGCCCACAGGAAGCTTTCGCTCCAGTGGAGGGAGGTGGGCGGGAGACAGGTGGGTAAGGAAGAGACGCGCAGGCCGACCGATGGAAGTTCCGTGGGGTGCTGGGGGTGGCTGCTTTGTGAGCACGGTGGTCAGGGAAGGTCTCAGTGCCGAGGTCCTCGGTGCTTTCTGCCAGAGAACTGATGGCAGTGAGGGAGCAAGCCCGGTGGACATCTGGGGGCAAGTGCTCTGGGCAGAAGGACCAGCCAGCACAAAGCCCCGAGGATTAGAACATGCTTATCACGTCTGAGGAACTTCAGGGAGGTTGGGGTCTCTCTCATGTAAAGCAGTCTCGGGCCGGGAAGGCTGGAGCTGGTATGGCAGCTCCACGGTGTCATTAGCAGACTTTTGCTGTGCCATCCTGGGCATGCAGTTTTCAGTCTCAAGGTACCAAATGGCTGCTGGAGCTCCAGCCAGCACACCCAAGTTCCAGGCTGACAGAGATAACAAAGGGGTGGGGATTGGGGGGATGAAAGGGCACAAGGGTCCTTCTTCCCTTTGAATTGGGTCCCTTTAAGCAGCCTTCCTGGGAGCCCCAAACCACACGTTTCTTGCACTTTATTGGTGACAATATAACCATAAGACCACATCTCTGTACAAGGAAGGCTGGGAATGCAGTCCTGCAACTGAACACATTGCTTCCCTGCGAAAATCAGAGTTTGACTGCTGTAGAAGGGGCGAGTGGATACCGGGGGGGCAGCCAGCAGCCTCGGCTACACACAGCCTGGGAAACAGCGTGCTCTGGGGCGGAACTGCTCTTGCACAGCTGGCCGCGTTTCACAGGGCTGTGCTCTAGGCCCCTGTTCCCCGGAGCTTTGCTGATTTCGGTGGACATCCTGGTCAGCGCCGACGCCGGCAGGGTCTCCCAGGCCCTGCTATCGGGGTAAGGTTGGTGCAAGCACATTCGCTGCATTCGGAAGGCAAAGCCTTCCCCAGCACTTTTCCGAATTCCTCGTGTTCCCAGGGGCATCTCTGGTCCTGTAGACCCGGCTAAAACCCCTGCTCTCCACCCTGTGTTTTGAGATTGTCCCATTGACTGTTTCCCGGCGTCAGCCTGCGTGAGCCGTCCGACTCCTCCTCAGAGCCCTCACCTGCGCGAGCCTCGAGGCTGCTGCGCACAGCAGGGCTTTGCTGGAGGTCTCTGGGTCGTGGGCGGTGGTCCCCTCAAGTCGCCATGAGTCCGCTCGGCCCCACCGGCACCGGAGAATGATGGTGCCAACAGCTGAAATTGCACGTGTACTCCCTCGTGCGGCCGGGGCTCTGCCCGCATTCGCTCTTCCTCGGCCTACGGCCCAGGAGCCTGTCTGTTTCACTGCCGCGACCTCCAGAGACGCTCGTGCCAGCCCCGGTGACGCGTGCATTTAAGATCTTTAATTTTAGAGATCGGACCTGTTGCGATCTGTGAGTGTGTCATGATACAACACGGACAAATGACTTTCACAGCCAAATTTCCTCTTTTTAACTGTGGCATTTTGAGAGCTAGAGGCATTTTGCCCAGGTGGATGGAGCTTTCAGATCTGGGAATGCGTGTCCCGAGGCCAGTTGGCCTAATTATCCCTATATGCTTCTTATTAAATTCCTATTTCACTGATGTTTCCTGCTTTTAACCATCGGCCCATTAGCCGCGTAGGCGGGGATGAGTGTGGCTGAGAAAAGAATCCACTTTGAACTTGACCAGGAGGGGCAAGCTCAGGGGCGTTTCTGGCAGGACGAGGTCTCACTGCAGGGCGGCAGGGAGCGGCCTCTGTCCCGCTACAGAGGGGGGAGGGAAGAGCAGCCTCCCCGCTCCCAGCGGGGACCTCCCTGGCCAGAGGCTCCCGCACCTGTCGGTTCACCCTGGAAATGCCGCCGGACAGAGCTCTTCCGGGGGTGAGGGGAGACTTGAGCCAAGGCAGAGTTTTTCAGGTCAAGGAAACTTGAAGCGTCATAATTAAATCATCTCGAAGATTTCTGACACCAAAGTCAACCTCAAAAGCGTGGTCCTTTGGACGGCCCCGGAGGAGCGGCCGTGGCAGGTCGTGTGCGGAGCGCTGGCCTGTTTTCTGTGCTCCTCCCCCGGCGCTGTGCTCTGGGCAGAACCGCGGGACCAGGAGGTTTTTCCCCGCCCTCCCTGCAGAGGGGCGGAAAGGGCTCAAGGACGCCCCTGCCCAGGGGGGATGAGCCAGGATCGGGTGCTTGTTCACGGAGCCTGTTTTTGTCTGGTTTTGCTTTTTTCTGTTCTTGGGGACGAAGTAAGGCTGGCCAGTCTTATTTCGAGACCGTTGCTGATTGCGCACCGAGAGCTGGAGCAGCAGGTCCTTTCTCGAGGGGGCGTGGAGTGCGGCACATGGGTGCCCCCCAAGGACGCGGTCCCAGCAGTGACGGACCCTGCTCAGGCTCTGCCTGCCTTGACTTGACGCTGAGCACAGTGCGCTCAGCTCGCCCGCGGTTCTCCCGTGTGTAGCGCGTGGTCGCGCAGTGCGCGTCGGCGCAGTGACTGAGCGTGGGCACGGCTGGGGCAGGGAGTGTCTCGCTCACGGGTCCACGCTGACACTCGTGGGGCCTGAGTGGGAGTGCGCAGGGGACCCGCCGGGTCTCAGTTCTTGAGAACTCTGTTACATCAGGCTGCAAATTGTTAAATAAAATACTCTCTATTCTCCCGCCTTGACGTATGTGCTTTCATAGTTACAAAAACTATTTGTGCATTATGGTTTTTGTGTGACTGAAAATTGGTAAAATATGCAACCGAACTTAATTATAACAGCACCCGAATGTCGATGGGATGGAAATGTTTGTGTGAGCATTAAACACATGCATTTATGAGTTATATACTTCGTACATTTTTTAAACAAATTTTTTTTTTAATTAATTTTTCTTGCCAGGCCCGGCAGCTCACGCCTATAATCCCAGCACTTTGGGAGGCCCAGGCAGGAGGGTGGCTTGAGGCCAAGGGTTCCAGGCCAGCCTGGGCAATAGAGCAAGACCTTGTCTCTAAAAAATAATAATAAATAAATGAAATTAACTTTTCTTGCCTTAATTTCTCTAGAATGACAAATTATGCTGTCCCAAGCCTTTCACATAATTTGTGTTTTATTGACAGTATAAAACCGTGGTCCCTAGTCCCTGGCTGTGGCCTGTTAGGAACCTGGCCGGGCATCACGCCCTGAGCTCGCCTCTCTGGCAGAAAAACTTCCATGGAACTGAGGAACCGGGGCGAGCGGCCCAGCCAGTGAGGAAGCCCCACCTGCATTTATGGCCAGTCCCCGGCGCTGCCACCCCAGCCCCACCCTATAAAAATTGTCTTCCATGAAACTGGTCCCTGCTGCCAAAAAGGTTGGGGACGGCTGGTATAAAAGATTAAAGAGTAAGTTGAATTATACTCAGAGTACAAAATGTAAATATTTTCATCAAAACTCTAAACATTAAAAGTTAAATTTATTTTATATGCATTTTCAGTTACTTTTCTTTGAAAATATTCAAAATTGTCTATTGAAAAGGTAAGATACAAATTATAATTAAACAGCTTTCTAACATTTGATATCAAAATTATTTAAATCAAGATGAAATGTTTAAATTTAGTTTCTGAAAATTTAATTAAATCTTTTTGTTTTCTTTTGAAATTCTTTTTGAGACAGGGCCTCCCCTGTTGTCCGGCTGGCCTTGAACTCCGGGCTCGTGCAGTCCTCCCGCGTAGCTGGGACTATGGGTGTGAGCCGCTGCACTCGGCTCAGAAAGTTCAATTAAATCTTTTATAAAAACAAAACTACTTGCCATCCTGGTGTTCAATGCCCATCTGGTTGCCAAGTAGAGAATTAGCATCACTTTTCACTTATGTTATGCCGAGATCTACATATATGTAAATTAATATGAATTAGTTAATTTTCTTGCAAATTGCAAAATGTGTCCCCGTTCCGTTTGCACCTGCCGTGAATACCAGGCTGACCTGTGAGCGCCTCCAAACCACAGCTTGGAAAAGCAGCAAGAAGACAGCCACTCGGTGCAGACGGGAAGAGACCCTCGTCTGGGCAAGATCAGTTGATCCGGGCGGGAGGAAGCAGGTAGTGGTTAGTTCCTCCTTCCTCTCTCACCTGAGAGCTCGCACTGCCGCCCACCACAGTCCTGCACGGCGTCCACACTGTCACTGCTGATCTGAGGACACCGGGCAGGGATGCGAAGAGTTTCCCCTGGGTCTGGACGGGAGCACTCGCGAGAGTGGGTGTCTGGGGTACGGGCTGGGCTGCCCCTCGCTGAGGCCCGGAGGTCAGAGGTGCCCACGGGATCTTCAGCAAACTGGTTGTGTGTCTGCTGAGAGCGGGGCCCTTCCCCAGGCCTAGGGGCCCCCACGTGGCCCGACACTTTTGCATAATTGCAGAGACTTGCTCATTTCACACGACTCATGGGCGGCAGAGCTGAGACTGGATTCCAGAACCTTCAACCTCTCAGGCAACACTTTTCTCAGGAAGGCAAGTCGTGATCCGGGGGTGTGGCTTGGATCTAGACCTGCAAAAGCTGTGAGATGCTCAGGGCAGGGCTTCGCCATGCTCGTCTTTGTGCCCAAAGCCCGGTCACACGGCGTCGGTTTGCGAAGGTGTGCGGCGCTGCACCAGCTACGCCCCCATTTCACAGCTCAAGCTCAACTCCAGACATTTCTTCCAAATGACATGAGTGCTGTATTTGGTGATCCGAGAGAGGGAAAGAGGAAAAAGGAACCGCGTGCACGAGGATGTTCCCTGCAGCGCTGGCTTTAGCCTAAGTTTCAGCCTCCCGGGCCTCTGGGTCGCTCTTCCCTAACACGCAGATCCGCAGAAGCTGAGCTCCTGTCCTAGCTCCCGGGTGAGCCCAGCATCTCCCCGCTCACTGGGACGGCGGGTGCAGATGGGGGTGGCTCCGAGGAGAGGGCAACGTTCGGGGTGTGCACTGACCAGCTGCTTCTCTGTGCGGCCAGGCTGGAGACCTCCGCCCCGGGGTCCTTCTTTGCTGTGTGTATTAGGCGACGGGACACTCTTCCTTGGAAAAAGGGACCTAGTGAGGGTGGCCTCTCCCTGGTACCGAGGGCAAAAGTGCGCCAAGTTGCATAGGGAGCCCAAGGGATGTCAGTTGGGTCCTGCCCCATCTGCTGGCAGATCCATTCTCGGTCCCCTCCTACCCTGCCCTGGTGCCCTCGGAGCCTGACCTCGCCGGGCGGCACCACCCGGCTCCTGCCCTCTGGCTTCTCCTTGGGGTTGGGCAACAGAGGCGCGGCGGAGACTGGATTGCAGGGAGAGAGAGGCTGGGAGGCTTCTCCTTAACCCCCTCCCTGCGAGCTACGCTTTTGGCAGCGGCTCTGTCCCTCTGTGTCCCTCTGTGTCCCTCGACCTACGGCCCCTGCTCCCATGGGCAGCACAACGACAGCCCTTGCTGGATCCGGTGCCGCTGTTTTCTCCCCACGCAAGAAGTAGAAGTGGCATCTTAGTGTTGTGAACCCTGGATTCTTCGCCACCCCCTGCTGACTCTCTTAACCCTGACTGCATCTCCGAAAATAGTCGCTCAATTAACTCTCTTTACTCAGCCTTTTGCATGTGCCACCTGTCTCCTGACTGATAGAGTCGTTGGTGCCAGGACTGGTAACAGGCTACAGTCTGGAAGAAGAGTTTGGAATGGAGTCCCCTGCCGATTTGAGGGGTGAAGGGGTGACCTCCTTGCTGGCGGAAATGGAACTCTAATGTGTGGATGCGGTATTATCACAATTATCACAATATCCCCAGTGGTGGCACAGGGCGGGGCAGGGCATTGGGAGAGTGAGAATACTGCTGTGGGTTACACAGATCGCAGGGGGTGCCGACCGCTCACGATTGCCCCGGGGAAGTCGCACAAAGAGGAGGTCAACTCCAGACCTCGAATTCACAAGCCAAGCTGCAGGTGGGACGTCGGAAGGCACCTGTGCAGCAGTAAAGGGACCTTTGACTTCACGTGGCCACAGGGCAGACGTGGCCAAGGATCTGGCCCGAGGTCTGGGCTGCAGAGCTGTGGCCAGTGACAGGTGTGAGCCTTCCAATTTTCTTGTCATGGGTGAGGACAGCTAAAGAGGGACCCTGAGACGTGGGATGGGGACATGTGGGCAGACACAGATGAGGCTGACCACTTTGACCCCCGTTCCCCCCACCTTTCCTTGTCAGGGGAAATAGCCCCTTCACCTCTGTCTGAGGACCCAGCCTCTTTTTGCAGAAGACCCTTCAGTGACTTCTCCTGGGGCAGGTGCCGATCCACCCTCCCGCGCAGCCTCATGGTCCCCAGGACTGTAACCAGGGTTAGATCCCAGCATTGGCCAGAGGCAGAAGGGCCAGGTCTTCCGAATAAACACAGGAAATTGCAGAATGCTGCCAGCTTGCAACACCAGGAGTCTGGTGGGCTGGGAGCACGTATAGAAATGGATTCCAAGAGATTCAGACCGAGGACGATAAAATCTAGGGAAGTAATGTATTGATGTGCACGCACTCATGGAAGATTCTGGATTTAACATGTTGGCATGAACACCTGAGAGTGGCGTAAATTGTCTGCTCAGTTGATCTGCTTAGTTGAAATCTAAACTTAGCAAGTGGCCTTTGGTCAGTGGGGTTGAAGTGCCTGGAATTTCCCTGGAACCGTGCAGGAGTCTGGAGGCCCAGGGAGCAGGAAATGTTGGGGGGGCTGGTATGTGCAGCTGGGTCAGTCGCCCCAAAACAAACCCCTCTGGAGGGCTCTGAGGACAATTGCTTCAACAAGGTATTGAGAAGTGTGTTGGTAAGAGGGGGTCCCAATGTTCTTGAAGAGCTATGCTCCTAGGTTAGAGGTAACGCTGGGAGATGGTGCCGTAGTATTTGGTTCCCATGTTCCAGTAGTCACGTGGGCTCCCAGAGCCTGGAATGGGGCGGGTGGTGCTTAATCCTAAGAGTCGGGGGGTACTACCCCCATGACATCAGCATGAGCAGAGCGGCAGTCAGAAAGTTCTGGACCACCAGGATTGGTGGTATGGCTGATTAACATGGAGTATCTAGACATGAAATAGAAAAATTCTAGGTCTTGTGGGCCAAAATCTGACTTGAGTCATCCTAGGGAGGACTTGTGACCACTTTGTACCCAGCCCTAACCCCAAGCGCAGACGTAGGTCCCGCGATTGATGTGGAGACTGTGAGGAAGGCCTGTCTGATTTGGCCATAAGTTTATATTTTCTCTTTCCTCTAAGCATTTTGCAGAGGGACCCATGGCCATCTGCAGGGAGAGCGTGCACTTGGTAATAGCAAGGCTTCGGAGCAGTTCTTGAAAACGGTCAGAACTAAAGCTAATTCCTAGAGACCCACATTGCCATTTGACTCACTGGTCAGATGGGGGCTTATCAGAGTCAGGTGGCGAGTGTCTCCTAGTGGGTCCAGCGGGATCACAGACCCCCTGTGGTTCCTTCCCTGGTCCTGGAATGTGAGTCAGCAGACATGTGCTTAGTGATCGGTGGAATCACCACACTGGTGTTTTGACCCATGGAGTGGCGGCTGTTACTGCAGAAGGGGCCCCGTGGAAGTCCCTGGAACTGCCTCCTTGTGCCAGAGCAGTGGACCAAAAGCAATGCTGCATCCCCAGGGCATCGGACTCTGCCCCACCAAGGACCTGAGAGGTGGGAAAAGTGGTTCACCATCAGCATTCAAGTCCCCTGTCTGGCTGTGTCCTAGAGCATGACCATGTGTTTTCATGAGAACAATCAGGAATCGATGCCAATCCCAGAGGTTGTTCTGGATCTGGAATCTGTTCTAGAGCAGACCCGTTCAGCCCCAGCACCTGGCACGCACCTGTGACTGACTAGACAGCAGTTCTCACAGGGTGGCCCTGGACCACAGCGTCAGCCTCACTGTGGAACCTGCTAAACATCCGAGACCACCTGAGTTAAATCTGGGGCTGGGCCCAGGGGTCCTGTTAGCTGCCCAGATGATTCTGGTGCAAGCTGAAGTTTGATAACCTCTGCACTAGAAAATACCTTCTACTGCACCACGGTCGATACAGGTAATCAGGAGTTCACTCCAGCTGCCGGGAGAGCGTGGTGCACCGTAATTGCATTGCCGCGGGATGTGCCGGTTCTCCTGCTGTGTTGTGTCATGTGGGACCCCATGATCTGGACAGCCTCAGAACCTCATGGCTGCCTGTTGTGTTTATGACGTCATGCTAACTGGATCTGCCAGGAGGGAACTAGCAAGTACCATGAATGGCTCGTGCTTGCCAGAGCGGGAGAGAAAACCCATGTGTAAGTCAGGGACCTGCCACATTGGCGAAGTTTCTTGGGTTCTAGCAATCTGGGGCGGGGAGTTGAAATCCCCCTCTAACATGAGAAGCATGTTGCTTCACCTTGCGTCATCTTCCATGAAGAAAGAGGCTCAGGGATTGATGGGTCTGTGGATTTTTGAGGCATGCGTAGGATGTCTGTGTGGCTCTCTGATGCGTTTACTGGGGACACCATAAGGCTGCTGGTTTGAGTGGGGCCCAGAATAATGAAGGGCTGTGGAACAGGTCGGGCTGTGGGGAGAGCCCCCTGCCACTGGGCCTCAGGCCAGCAGATGCAGTGGTCCTGGGTGCCTACTGCAGACGGAGATGCCGCGTGGAACCCGCCGCCCCCGTGGGAGAACCGCGGCGCTGCCCAGCTGTGCGGGGCGGGGAGGCAGGCTCAAGGCCATCTCGGGAGCTGTGTGTGAAAAGACATCTTTGAAGGGCCCCATGCGTCAAAGTATTCAAGGGCCATCGAAGCGCCTGCCGAGGGCGTCCACTGCAGTCGAGGCTCTGATGATCAGGTAGGTTAGATGACCCAGCCCGTCCACCCTGCCGTCTGCTCGGTGGCACCGTGAACACAGTGGCAGTAGTGGAGGCACAGAGGCCATCCGTGGGCTCAGCATCATGGGCTTGCCCTCTCCGGGCCCATCGGGTCCCAGCACTTCTGGGTTCGCAGCTGCCCGTGCACAAGGCCCTTCGGGTGGGTGGGGAGGCAGGCCAGCCGCTGGGCGGCAGGTGGTGACGTTGGATCCCTTTCCTTACGGAGGGCAGCAGGAGCAGACACACGTTCTGGATGCGGATTTGCCGACCCTGTCCTCCCCCCATTCGTGGTGTTTAGTCTGTCTTATCCTGTTAGCTGTGATAGGATACCGCAGACTGCGTTACTTACAGTGAACATAGATTTTTTTGGCTCATGATGGTGGAGGCTGGGAAACCCGAGCTTGAGGGGCCGGCACCTGGCGAGGGCCTTCGTGCAGCGTGGTGACTTGGTGGAAGGCATCACGTGGGCAAGAAAGAGAGAAAATGGGGCCAAACTCCCCCTTTTGTAACAACCCACTCCCGAGATGACAGCACTAATCCGTTCACTCTGTCCTTGTGGCCTAATCTCACGAGGTCCCACCTCCTCGTGTTGTTGCTTGAGGGTCAAGTTTCCAACACATGAACTTTGGGCGACACGTTCAAACCATCTTGGCGTCTCACACACGACCTTTCATCGAGGAACTCCTCCGTGCAGCAGCGGCAGGCTCACACCCACGAAACCCACTGGTTTGCCACGTGCCTGGTCACCCAGAACCGGCTCGCATGGCTGAGATCTAGAATGGCCTTTGGAAGGCTCGATTTCAGAGGTGGACCTGCAGGAGGCAGCGCTGACCTTAAACCGGAGGCCAATATAGAGCTCTGCGCCATCTTACTCCTGGCCGGAAGACCCTAGTCTGGGACCCCAGGGATGGTGGTGCGAGTGACTCCTCTCACCATTGTACCTAATAACCCACTTGGGGAATTTTGTTTTTCATCCTTATGACCTTAGGTTTGGTGGGTCTGGGAATCCCTGGTGGCCAAAAAGAAATGCTGCCACCAGGGAACACAATTACGGGTCTGCTAGACTCAAAGCTGACGTGGTCCTGTGCTGTTTGAACCAGAGGGTGGGGGGGGTCACTGTGCTGTCAGGGTTGTTTACGCCACGTCCACGGTAAATGGGGTTTCTGCTGTATAGCGGGGGCAAGAACGACCAGCCCTGGAACCTCGTGTCCCTGTTCCCTTGAGTCTGAGGCAGGGGCATGCGTTCTGATGTCCAGCAGACCTCCCAGAGATGCTGAGTTGCCCATCCTTGGACACCAGTTCGAGTGGCACCGCCCTAGAGCACCTGGCTTCCAGGTGAGCCCCTCAAGGCTTCTTCACATTCTTTAGGGATCTGGGGACCCTCTGGCAACTCAGTAAGGACAGTGCACCAAGAATCTGGACCCTCTGTGAAGGAAGATCTGGGTCACTCCACCAGATCAAATACTGCAGCAGCCAAGGCGTGGCTGGAGGGCGAGGGGGGTGCATCGGTGGGGCAGAACGGGCCGGGGGCACCTCCCTGGGCCTCGTGACCAGCTGCGCTTTCCATGAAGTGTTTCCCGTACCTAGCGGGGGCTGCGTGACAATTTAAGCTCCAGGTGGGAGCAGGACTAGGTATCAGCCCCAGACAACATGGTAGCTGGTGGAACTTTGTTTCCCCTGCGTTGGGGACAGATATCCTCTCCCCCACACCAAATGGTAACAGGGCGATCGTCCAGTTACTCCGCTTCTGCTCGAGTGTGCTGACTTGTACGGGTCGCCCAGCGTCCCCTGAGCTGCAGCTTCTGTGTTTGGGACCAGTGGGGGACCCAGACGGGACACTGCAGGGCAGGGGGCATGAGGTCAAAGGTCAAGGCATTTATTTCCCACCTCCCTTCCTACCGGGTGCAGTTTTGAGGGGTTTGATCCTCTCCCTGTGCTCTGCCTTCTCCGTGTGGCAGAGGTGGCCACGGCTCCACGTGGGCCCGTCCCGGGTGTTCACTGTTCCCTGCTGTTCCCCTTAACCTTGCCCAACCGCTGCAGTCGTCTTTCATTGAGCTCCCTGCAGTCAATGCTTGCGTGTGCCGGCTCTTTCCTGATAGAACTGACGCGGCCCAGAGAGACCCCACTGGCAGGAGGAATCTTGCCCGGGGCCATCAGGGACTCAAGGGGCTGGAGTGGCCGAAGCTGTCGGTGTCTCTGGGCACAGGCGGCGTGTCTGCGAGCTGCGGCCGGACCAAACACCTGGCGTGTGAACGTGCACCAGGGAACTCAGCATGGGCCCGGACACGGCAGGACCAGCCCTGGACGGTGGGCCAAGGGGCGTGGCGCACACCGCGGGACCCACCAGGCCTTGCTGCTCTCTCCACTCGGTGCTTGAGAGCAGGACCAGCCCCTTCCGGGCTGAGCTAGACCCGGGATTCCGAGACAGTATGACGAGGCAGGTGACACTGGACTTCCAGTGAGAACACGTGGACGCTGGAGCAACTAGCTGGAAAACGTAAGATGACGGCCGTGGGAACCGACGTGCCAAGCGTGCGAGGCGAGGCCTTCTGTTCATTCCCGCCCTCTCCGCATCCCCAGGGGCCGCCTGTCTTCTCGGGGTGGCCGCATTCTGACTCCCCTCGCCTGCGCACTTCCGCCACCCCTCGACTCCGGACTGCTGGCCCTTCCCGCTGGTTTCCTCACGGCGCCCGCCACCAAGGCGTCCACGCTTCCCAACTCCCCTGCCACGGAGCAGACTGCGCCTCAGACCGCAGCGAGGACTCCAGTGGCACGAGGGACTCAGCCAGGCACAGACAGGCAGCGGCTGGAAACCGGCCCCGGACGTCTGCAGCGTCCCCACCTGTTCCCTGCGGTGGGGGGCGTCCTCGCGCCGTGTTCTGCGTGAGTCCTGGACTGTGGCCGACCTTGGCCCTCACCTCTGAATGCTTCTCACTGCCACCTGCCCACCTCCCGCTGCCCACGCTCCCGCCCACGGCTCCCCCGAGCGGTTCAACGTCTGCGGTCCCCAACCTCATCTCAGCCGGAGACCAGGCGCTGACCGCAGAGGACTGTGTCCTGCGACATCAGAAGCCGGAACTGCAGCGGTTCCTTCCCCTTACTGGGGTCCCCTCTTAGCCTCCCTCCCCGTCTCTTGGGGTGGGTGTTAAATATTTGTTCTCCCCCAGCCCCACACAGCGTCTCCGTCTTTCTGTTTCTGCGCAGTCCGTGTGCAACGGGGCAGATGAGGGAAATCCAAGCGCTTAATTACAGGAGTCTGGAAATCGCGCGAGCACTGGATGCCACGTTCCGTAGCCGTTAGAATGACGGACGTGAGGGAGCAGCAACACGGAAACAGCTTGCGGTGACCGTCAGGAGGAGTGCGGTGTCACATCGCGTGTCACGGCGTCTGTGAAAAACATTCTCGCATGAGGACAGTGGTCAGAAGGGAACGTGGACACAAAATGAAAGTCACCGTTTCATCGGAGGCCTGGGTTGGGAGCGATATTTATATTTTTCTGAAATGTCATCATTTCCCCTTGCCGTCAAAAACAGTGAAGAGATAAAATAGGAAATACTGGCAAATCTCGGCATGGAAAGGAATTAACTGGGACCTGGGGATCCCCAGGCAGAGCTTCTGGAACTTTCACGCGCATATAACACACCTGCGGAAGCTGCTAACACGGATTCCGGGCTCCACCCCGGAGAATCTGACTCCAGTGGGAGGGGGGTCCCGGGTCGCTAACCAGCCCCGGGTGTTGCAGACGCCGTTTTCCTGCGACCCCAGCTGGAGCGAGCGCGGCCCCAGGCAGCTGTTTCACTGCCGAGCTCCACGGGGGAGCCCACGGCCTCCTCCTCCTCCTCCTCGGGGCTGTTATCAGCTGGCTCGGGGGTGGTTCTGATTTATTTTGTCAACCCCCATGCCGGGCTTTTCGCGGAAGCGCCCGGCGTCTCTGAGGTGGGCTTCAGAGGCGCGGCTGCTGTCGCTGGGCCCGAGGCCACGCACAGGCTCTCATGTGAGCTTCCCTCTTATCCGGAGCCTTCCAGGCACCTCGGACCACTGCCTTTGCCACCCGTCCCTGAGTGTCTGCACAGCTGCGGGTCTCGTGGGCCAGGGGAGGCCGTGCCCTGGAGGGAGGGCGCGTGGGCGCGGGGTAAGGGGACTTCGGGAGGCCTGGTTCAGTGTCTGAGCGTGTCTGTGGGCAAACTGACGACAGTGACAGTGATGTCAGCTGGAGACACCACATCCCTGGCGGTCAGGTGCCGGCAGGTTGCTGTGTCTGCCTCTGCCCGGGGCTCTGGCCGGACGTCTGCCGGGGGGAAGCTGCCCTGGAAGCTGAGGGAGGCCCAGGGTTCCAGGCTCTGCAGGGACGGAGGACCCCTGATCCTCCCCGCTTCTCCTGGGGTGGCGGGTCCAAGAAGGAGCACCGCCGCTTCCCGCGTTCTCGCGCCTGTGCTCGCACCGCCTTGTGGGGCAGAGGTTATTTCCCACCGTAAAGACGAGGAAGTCGAGGCCGTGCGAGTTATCTGGGGTCACGTAACAAGGAAGTGGAGGGGTGGGACTTGCTGCCGGTCATGGATGTGGGTGGGAGGGGGAGGGAGGCCCGGAGAGGAGCCATTTCCAGCGTCGTTCCTCCCCCGCCGGCACAGAGCGCTCCGCTCCCAGCCTTTCGTTCACACACGATAGATGCCAAAAAATGAAAAACAATAAAACAGAGAATGGCAAGGCTTTTCTTCTCTAACTTACAATGAGGGAACTGAGGCACAGAGAGGTGAAGTCACTTGCTCAAGGTCACACAGCAGGACTAGAACCCAGGGCTTCCTGTCTAATATTCATCTCGTGGACTGTGCACCCTCAAAAGGCTACTGGGTGAAATAATTTTGTGAGGAAAAGTTAGTTAAAAAAAAACAGTCCACTCAAAAGGACATGACGAGACCGTGACCTACCCTGGGCGAGTTCCCCGCGGCCACCGAGCGCGGCGGCCGAGCAGCGTGTCGGATGGAACGGGACTGTGTTCCCGCCGTCGTGCAAAGCGACACAACACCAAGCGTGGAGCGTGCGTTTGAGTAAACACGCGTACAGAAGGCGGGAGAAAATGTATCAGAGTGGCGGCTTCCGGGAGGGTCGTGGCTGTCCCTTCGCCCTTTGCTTCTGTTTCTCTGTTTTCCTCCAAATTTCTAAACTGCACATTGTATTCGCAACAGGAAAAATACATCCCTCTATGTTTTAGTTTAAAAACACACCGCGGGGAAGCCGCCCGCGCCACGCGCCTCTCGCGCCTTTTCAGGCAGGCGCCCGGGCCTCCGCTCGGCCCTCGCTGGGAGTCTCCACGCCCCACTTTGGGTTTCGAGGACAGAGACCTCCCCGCGCCCCCCAGGAGACCTCTGTTGTGCCACGTGGGGAAGGGGTGTCTGTGCTAGATCCGGTTCCGGAAGGTGCCGGGGAGCCCGGGAAGTCACCACCCGTCGCCTCCTGGCCCGGCCCCTGCCCTTACCCCAGGCTGCCGCAGAGCCCCGCACTCCCTGTGCGCTTGAGCGAGGGCTGGGCCTTCTGCCCGGGGGCCACGTCCACTCCTGGCCTGCACAGGCTGGCAGGCTGGTGGCAGGGGACACGGGCTCGTCCCGCAGCTGTGCGCGGCCTCAGTCGTCCAGGTGCTGCTCCTCCCAGGTGGACGTGGGGATGGCGCTGTAAGGGTCCATGATGACTTTCGCACAGCGGATGATCATCGCCACGAGGAAGAGGCAGAGGAAGACGAAGCAGGCCAAGGTCAGCCCTTTGTCCACGTCCACGTAGACTGGCTCCGGCGTGGGCCCTTCCATCTCGTGGGGGCGACTGCGGGCTCCTCCTCCGGCTGCCGCCTGCCTGGTACCATTTTCCGCCCCTGTGGAGAGAGTCTGGGTAGCAGGGATGGAGGGGTGGCCACTCACCTGGGCAGGGGAGGGCACCCACCTCTCCCCCCAGAGAGCACAGGCACTAAGGAGGGAAGGGGACAGCTGCGTCACTCTCAGGGCCACATGGTCACGGCTCTAAGCCTTGCAGGTAACCGAACCCCGGCTCGGCACTGCCCTGCAGCGCAGGTCTGGACAACTCGCGGTTACCTTTAGCACCCCACGGCGGACGACCACGCCGACACATCACTCACTGCCCTGGGATGATTGACTCACTTCCCCAGGTCCCACCTCCCCGCTGCTGAGGACAGGTGACGATACCTGCTCCATAAGGGTGTGAAGACAAATGCACAGTCCGTGACCCTGGGCGGTGAGCTCCTGGGAGCAGGCCGGGGAGCAGGGGTGCGGTCAGCTACCCGCAGGACCAGCCGCCAAGGGGAGGTCTAGGATGGGGACCCTGAGGATTCCTGTCCCCACGTGGCGATCATACAGTCCTCCCTCTCCCAAAAGAGCCCCCATCCCCTCGTCCTCCCTCTCCCCACACGGCCATCATCCCGTCCTAATCCCAGCATTTGCAGAGGGCTCGAGCTGTGGACTGTGCTTTCACATTCAGTTTATTATTAATATTTAGAGCCCACGGTAGCCTGGGGAGCAGTTAGCCACATGTCAAAGGGCCCATTATTAAACGTGGAAACTGAGGCACAGAGCAGGGAAATGACTTATCCAAGTCCCACATCCCATACCCTGGGTCCCTTTGTCCCCTGGGGAAGGGCAAAGGCGGCTTCTTTCCTGGGGAGCTGGGGGAAGGCGTCTGCACAAGCGTTGGAGAGTCTGGGGCGGCAGGCAGCCGTGCTGTCCCTCCCTCACCCCACCTCTGTCCCCCTGCTCCTGGGGACAACTGACCTGCTGGCTGGAGTGCTCACCGCTTCATAAGGACCCGGCCATTCCCGGGGGGACACGAGCCGTCGGGAACTGGCCTTTCCCTCGGAGAGGCGGCGCTGGCCTGGCGCTGGAGGGCGGCTGGAACAGGAAGGGACAGAGGAAGAGGATGGTTTCTACAACTCTGGGCCCCCCGGGCGCTCCTCCCATCCGCGAAGGTGGGCGCCGCCACGAGGCTGGTCGGTGCCATTTTCCTTTGCGTCTCTCTTTTTAAAATGTCGCTTTTAGAAACGTGCGGCCAAATACACGTGAAATCTACCGTCTTAACCACTGGTACGTGCGCGGCGGCATTTAAGCGTGTCTGGTGGCAGTAAGGACAGTCAGGCCGTGGTGCATCCGTCACCGCCGTCCACCTGCGGAGCTCTGTCCGTGTTGCCAGGCTGAACTCCGCTTCCCTCCCGCGCCCGGGCAGCCGCCTGCCGTCCCCGCGCCTGACCGCTCGGCGCCCTCGTGCAGGTGGGGTCGCACGGGGTCTGCGCTCTTGTGGCGGCGCGATCCCCTCAGCGCGACGTCCTGCGGGTCATCCGTGCTGCAGCCCGTCAGAATGTCCCTGCTTTTTAAGGGTGCATAATGTTCCGCTGCAGGACGGACCCCATTTCGTTTGTCCGTCAGTCCGTCTGCTGATGGGCGCTCGGGTTGTTTCTGCCTCTGGGTGGCGGTGGGCGTGGCCGCGGTGGGCGTGGCCGCGGCCGTGCGGGTCCCTCTTTGGGTACAGCTAGCAGCACTTCCGGTCATGACCGGAAGTGGAATTACTGCGTTATGTGGTGATCCCAGTTTTAATTTTTTGATAATTAAATTTAACA
The DNA here is from genome assembly GCA_963575035.1 of Avahi laniger. Classification (NCBI taxonomy): domain Eukaryota; kingdom Metazoa; phylum Chordata; class Mammalia; order Primates; family Indriidae; genus Avahi; species Avahi laniger. Next base: position 43,063 of record CAUYSK010117237.1, read on the forward strand.
TATTTGTGTAAGTAATACTTGTCTACAGCTCAAAAGTCAAAAAGATGAAAAGAAAACCATGAAAAGCAGCTTTTTTAACCACCTCTCCCCCGGTGACCCTGTTCCTGTCCAGAGGCAGCGACTGTCGCCAGGTCCTGACGCATCTTCTGACCTGGAGAGAGCCCGCGCCTGTAAAAGAAGATACGTACATTCGTGCATTTGTTTGTCACACAAATGCAAGCTTATTGTGTAAACTGTCCCAAATCTTACTTTTTAATTTAAAATATCTTGGAGATTACTCCACATCAATGCGTAGAAGCCTGCTTCTTTCTAATGGCTGTGCTGTGTTTCATTGTGTGGATATGCCGTGGTATTTTTAACCGTTCTTGTGTTGATGAGACATGATTTCCAACCTTTTGTTTGTCATGCAATGACAAAACTAATGTCCTTGTAGCTGTTATTTTGCTCATGTCTGAATATGTCTGTAGATTAAATTCCTTCAGGTGGAACTGTTGTGTCTAAGGATAAATGCATGTTAATTCCGATTGGTATTATTATCTCCGAAGCTGTATCTATATAAACTTCCACTGGCAAAGGCTGAGAGAAACTGTTGTATTACAACCTTGAAAACAGAGTTATCCTTTTGTATTTTTATGTTTTTTCTTCACATTTTATCATAAACGTTTTCAAACATACAGAGAAGCTGAAAGGATTGTACATACACCCACCACCTCGATTCCACAGTTAAGATTTTGCTATATTTGGTTTATTTCATATTTGTCTGCCTATCCATTTTTTAAATGTTTGAATGAATTTCAAAGTAAGATGCAGATGTTAGTACACTTCAAAGCACTTGAGTGCTATAACTAGAATTCAGTATTTGTTTATAGTTTTTATTTAAGAGACAGAGTTTTTCTCTATCACCCAGGCAAGACTGCAGTGGCACAATCATAGCTCACTGCGGCCTCCAACTCCTGGGCTCAAGAGATCCTCCTGCCTCAGCCTCGGAGTAGCTGGGACTACAGGTGTGCACTATCACGCCTGGCTAATTTAAAAAAAATTTTTTTGTAGAGACGGGATCTCACTATGTTGCCCAGGCTGGTCTCAAACTCCTGACCTCAAGCAATCCTCCTGCCTTGGCCTCCCAGAGCACTGGGATTACAGGTGTGAGTCACTGCACCCAGTCTATTTATTGTTTTTTTAACAGGTAAAACGTATGTATAGTGACATGTATAAATCTTTTAAGTGTATAATTTTTGAGATTTGACAAATGTATACACCCCTCTAACTCTCAGAGTGGTTTTAATTTTCATTTGTCTCAGGGAAGGGGGTTAAACATCTTTGCATATGCTTAAGATCCATTTGTATTTCTTTTTCTGTGAACTCTCTTTAATATCCTTTATTCACTCTTCTGTTGGATTTTTGGTCTCTCTCTTTCTTTTGGCCTTGGAAGCAGAGAGTCGAGACAAAATATACTGATTTTGTTTGTTTGTTTGATCTTGTTTTCATTTATTCCTTTATCCTTGAATACTACTCTTATTTCTCATTTCTCTTCCACCACCTAATGTTAGCCACTGGAGTAGCTTCCTCATTGTTTACTTTTGTTCTTTTAAACGTGCTTCAGTTTCTGTGATTTGAATTGTCAGCTTAGGTAACTGTTTAGTCCATACCAGGAAATGTGGGAGCTTATCCTTGTTTCCTCCTTCCCCGTCCCCCGTTGACGGGCAGCTCTATCCACGCGGTTCGCATGTGTGACGTTGACATTGCTGCGCGAATGTCCACGTCGCTTTCCTCTCAGTTTTACAGCGAAACCTCCTTAGGGCCCAGGCCTTGGCTGCAGCGTTTGCTCTCGGCTCTGCCTGGCTGTGGGCCCCGTGTGGCTTGTCCTTCAGGAGGGTGCACGGGAGTGACATTCCCGCGGTCTCACTGGCGACTCCGCTGCAGGTGACGCGCATCCTTCTCTGCCTGCGTTGAGGGTTTCCCGTCTGTCCTCAGTTTTCAGCGGTTTTACTGTGGATGTGCCTCGGCATGGCTTTCTCTGTGTCTCCCCACCTAGTATTTGCATCACTTCTTAAATCCCTCGTAATGTCTTGTCAGCTCTCGGAAGTTCTTGCCCTTTCCCTGCAGATATTCACCCATTTTCTCTCCGTTCTCTGCGGCACCGCAAGCACGCTTAGACCTTTCCGGCATGCCGCGTCTGTTCCTCGTGCCCTCCTCCTGCACGCGTCGTTCCTTTAGTGCTGTAGTCTGAAAATTTCCTACTGAACAACCTTCCAGTTCCTTAATCTTCTCTTCTGCTACGTCCAGTTAGCTGTTAAACCTACCCATTCGAGTTCCGCTTCAGCCAGACTTTTCGATTTCAGAATTTCCATTTGATGCTTTAAAACAATTTGCATCTCTCCAGTGAAAATTTTCACCTTGTTACCTATTTTTCTGAACATATTAATCACAATTTTTTTAAAGTCCACGTTCGATAACTCCGGTATCTGGGTCATCTGCAGGTCAGCTCCTCTTGTTTGTTTGTTTGTTTATTTTTGGTTCGATTTCTTGGTATACCTGATACAAATTTCAGAGGAGCGCTGAGCAGCGATGTGAAACGCGGCCGTGGCCCTGGACGGCGCTGCCCCGCAGAGAGGGTTTCCACTCCTGTGCTGAGCGGCTGCAGGGCAAGAAGGTCACCCTGACTCAACACGGGGCCGACCCCACTCGAGGTGGGGTTCACGTCCTATAAACAAGACTAATGTCCACCTTTGGTTTGACGAAGGTGACACTGCGGAGTTCTGCGTTGAGAACCCGGGGTGTTTGCTGTTCCTTCCTTGTTCCTTCTCGGCCTATCTTGAATTCTAGTTTTTTTTTTTTTTTTTTCTTAGTTGCTTAGGACAACTGAGAACTGCGCGGGGGACACTAATCGGGCTCATCGAGAGCCTGATGTCTGACCCTGCACCGTGGGCTGCAAAAGCACGAAGCTCGAGGACACTGGCCACTTGCTAATAGGCACTCGTGACTGCGTGACCAGGCCTGAGGACAAGGAAATAGGTGTTTGGTGAACGTTCCGTTGCTCCTTTTCTCTGGGGTTTTGAAAGTTGTTCATTGCAGGATTTTCAGAGTGAAAAACCAGGAACAAAATTAACCTTTGTCAATAATGAAATGGTTAAAATTGCATGGTGTGTGTCGTGGACTACTTTGAAGCTATTAATAGAAACACACATGTACGCACACACAAAAGGAGTAGGAAATTCTGTTACGTGGAAAAGTAAGTTGAGGAACGGTAATTCAAGTATGATGTCATTTACATAAAATAGAAACTGCATTTGTACGTGTCCATACGCATGTGCTGCGGACGGGGGGTCAGTGCTTTCCTTACTTCTAGGTCAAGACCTGCTCCTTGCCAGTTGTTTTACTGTTGAGAAATCTAAGGCCTAGGAAAGTACACACAAAGTATAACAAGCACTTACATTTCTATCATGCAGAATTCGCAATTATTATGTAATTATCTTGCTTTGTCTTTTTAAAGAAGCAAATCCTAATTTTGTCACTCCTAACCTACGAACCAGTCCTCCCACCCGCTCTGGCAGCGTCACCGTGGTGAGCGTGGCGTGCGCGTTCCACTGTGGGGTTCCTCGGACGGTGCTTTGGGAACGCAGACCTCGTCACTTGTGTGCGTTTCCTGGACGCAGAGCCTGGAGTGTGGGGCGAGGCCGGGTTTTGCTCAGAGTCTCAGAGCAGCTGCACCTGGAGCAAACCCGCGTTTCCGACCCCCGCGCGCGAACCCGGGCCCGCAGCCCGGATTCCACACAGTCATTTGGTGGCTCGCAGGGACGACCGGCGTGCTGGAGTTGCGTGCTCCGTGTTTGGCAGCAGGACGCAGGCTGGCCTCGCAAACGCTGACCCAAGTTAGTATCAGAGGCCTCATCCAGACTGCGGGGTCGGACTTCAGAGGGGTCACCCTGTGACCCTCCCCGTGTTGTCGGGGACCAGGATTGGGTCCTGTAACCTGGAGACGTACCCCAGGGGAAGGTCACCAGTGCCTCCCGGCTGGGGCGAATGCCAAGAATGTGGCCTTAAAGAACGGTTTGCCTTCCTGCCTTCCAGATGGAGTGCGCTCATGAGCCTTAATCACCAGGCCGCACGAGTTCTGTCCAGCTCTGTTGGAAGCGAGGACACGGCACCCAGGAGAGAAAGCGACTCTGAGCTCCACCGCAGTGCCCTGGGAGCTGAGCGGCTGCCTTCCGAGCGGCAATCTGTGGTCCCAGCGTAGCTGCGTTGTCCTTCAGCACTGAGATGCAGGAGCCAAAGCCTCCATCTGCCATCTGGGGGCGGCTGGAGGTGGATTTACTGAAGAGTCGGGGATTCTAACCTGCGCAAACCAGTGGCCCTTAAGGGAGCTGGGCTCTGAGCTGACCCTGCCCCCTTGTCAGAGTTGCGGTTTAGGGCTGTGGGGCAGCAGGTCCAAGTGGGAAAGTGTCCGGCCAAATCCTGCGGGAAAGCCATAGGGAAAATGAAAAATACAAACATAGGATCTGAAGCAGGTATCTGAGTCAGGGTTTTGGGAACAAAACAGCAATAAGGCAGTCACAACTCAAAGGTTGCCCGGATACAGGCGTTGCGTACAAATCTGTGCGCTACTCCAGGGCTGGGCAGGTGCTCGGGGGAAGCTCACGGATGTGAAGGCTCCCCCCCATCCTGTCTTTTGCAACGATTTCTTAGGGGGACCTAACTAATTTGGACTCACACACAGGTTTGGTAACATTAAGTAAAATGCCAATCGGGAAGTTTTGCATTTTAAAAATAGGACACCTTATTTGTATTTTTAAAATCACCATGTAACTACTAAACTAACTGAAACTTGAGCTCAATTTGAAAAAAGTTGTAGATTAGAAACCTGCTCAAAGCAGATGAGAAAAAAATGTCCTCAGCATTTTGGCTACACGTGAGGAGTTCCGTCACTGATCACCCGGCAGCGTAAACACGGGCCTGGCCCGGGGCCCTGGTCCCTCCCCGCCTCTGCACCCTTCAGGTCCGTTTGTGCTGCCGTCCGGATCGTTTGCTTAGTTCCCTGCAGACAGGGTGGTCTGAGGCACAGCCAGGCTTGTTCCAGCCAATGCAGTAGACTTTAGCATTAAGTATTAATACTACATTAAATATTAATATTAGCAAGCATAAGTGCTCATCAAGTGTTTCTCCCCAGAGAGAGTCAAACTGTTTCCACCTTCGCTTTGCTGGATTCAAACCGGAGCAAGCCAGAAGCCGTTCCCCACTGTTCCCCAGTTCCGTGGGCGTCTCTCCTCCCCCGGCCAGATCGTGGCTCGTGGAGGCAGGAAGGGACATTTGTCTTCACTCTGTTGCTGCCACGTCCCTTGCTGTCCCTGGACACGTACTTAATGAAACGATGAGATGATAAAAGCTGCAGCGTGAGCGCACTGTGCCGTCTGTCGGATCTGTGAAGGACGCCGGCTCAAGGCTGTCCCTGCCCTGCCTCTTTCTGTGCCGGTGAATTTTTTCTTTATTTCCGTCTGTGTCTCTGCTCGGGCCACCCTAACGGAAGGCCACAGACTGTGGTGCAACAGCAGAAAGTTATTTTCTAGATGATCTGGAGCCTAGAGCTTCCAGCTCACGGTCTCGCAGGCTGGCGGCTCGTGAGGTCTGCTCCCGGCTTGCAGGTGGCGTCTTCGCCCTGTGTGCACACAGGGCCTCTCCCTGGTGTGTGTGTGTCTCCCAACAAGGCCGCCAATTCTACCGGATTGGGACCCCGCCCTTATGACTTCATTTAACCTCCATCACCTCCTAAAAGCTCTGTCTCTAAGCACAGTGACATTGGGGGTTAAGGTTCAGCATATGAATTTTTGGGGGGAGGGCATGCAATTCAGTCTGTAAGTTGCCCGAGGGCAGAGTCTGGGGGCACCACTCAGGGAGCCGGGCCAGGCCCACCCTCCTGGCCCCTCACAGTGGGTGCTCAGGATGAGAACCGGGGCTTGGCTGGTGCCTGCAGCCACCAACAGCAGGAAGCTGAAAGGACTGAAAATCACGCCACTCATCGCTGGGATGAACAGCACACGGCAGCAGTGTGACGTATTCACCCAGGACAGCAAGACTCAGGCTGACCACGTGCAGTAATCAGCCGGCTCTGTAAATAGAAGTGCAGCCGTCATGAAAGGTGACCGTCAGATCACTTTCCCCAAACCGACAAATGGTTCAGAGGATGGCGTTTGCTCAGGACAGAGACGTCCTGCGTACCCTCCACCAGTCACACTGTCCCCCAGGACTGCGCCTGGAGGCCTCACCCCCCGTCAGAGCCATTCACGGGCCTGTCAGAGGGAGATGATGAGTTTATGTTAACAGACGATTGAAACCATGACAACTGCCAGGGCTGGAAAGATGGAAAGATGTGCGGAGGGGCTGGGCTCACGGGACATGGCGTTTGGCATTTGTTCCGTTCAGTATTTAAACGCCCCCCACCTCTAAGAACCCTTCCTGCGCCAGGAGGCAGCATGGAACGGCACCGTGCTAGATAAAAGTGAGGCAAGAGAAGGGTTCTGCTGAGAGACCGCATCGGACGTCTGTAAGCACCGGGGGTATCCTGCTGGGTCATTTAACATGGCACGGATGCTCCCACTCGGGCCCGCCTGCATCCCCTCCACCGCGCGCGGCACAGCCCCCGCCCCTGCGCGTTTTCCTTCCAGCAACCGACACTCGCTACTTCCCGGGAGGCCACCCTTGGGTGCCAGAGCTGCCGCACCCACGCGTGCAGAGCCCTGGAAGTGCCGGGAGTTTGTGTCACCCTGGGGTGGCCCATCGCTAACGACTGCCTGCAGCAGAGGACGAAGGTCCAGCTCACAGCTGCGAGGGGGACAATCTCTGCTGCGCCATTCACACTCCAAGGGGACTGGGCAGAAACTCGTCCACCCTCTGAGACGCACCCTTGCCGGGCTCCCTCTCTCACTGCCCTGCTTCCGCTGGTCCCTTCCCAGAAGAAATAACAGTAATAGAAAAAGAAAACTTCCCTGAGCTGAAGAAAGCCTTACGTTTTTGGCCTCAATGGACTAACTGCATATAAGGCATTTTTAATGGAAAGAGACCTACAGCTGCATTTTTCCTGGTAATCTCTGATTTTCAAAAATAATGGGGAAAATCCTTATAAGGATGTAAAGAGAAGAAAAAAACAGGTTATCTGCAGAGGATGATGATGGTGTCAACCAGCTGGTGGCTGATTCTCCCCCACAACGCATGAGGATTTTAAATCCCTCTTGCACGGCAAGATGTCCACAGACCTTTCCAGCAATAACAAACTGCATGAAGAGGTGTCTCTACCACCAAGAAATCAATCAAAGCAAAGGAGTCAAGGGTGGGAAAGACAGGTAGGGAACAATAAAACCAACAAAGCGATAATCTACGGTGCAAGTAATTACAGTAGAGGCATAAAGCAATGTAAATGTTAAAAATAATTTTTGAAAAAAGTTACATAACATAAAAGCTTTATACCAATAATTTGTATCTAAAATTCTATATTATTTCAATAAAAATTAATGGGGGGAACGTGAAGGAAAACTGGAGTACATTTTTTATATTATTTGGGTGAGGCCAATAAATAGCATTTTATTGTAATATTGACAGAAAAGTGTAAGTTCAGATATGTGTTGGAACATTTAAAGATAACACTAGTAGAATGATGTAAAATATTTGAATAATGTAATTAATAAGGTGAAAAGATGTTTTTATTGCCTGTAGGGAATACACATTGTTTTCAAGTTGTCATAGAATATCTACTAAAATTGACTGAATATAGATTTACAAAAGAAACATCCGTAAGTTTGAAAAGTAAAATTCTGTGGGCTTCATTTCTGACCACAAAAGATTGAACAAACCAACAAGGCAACAAGCTTCTTGATTTAAATAACATTAAAAAATAATTATTGAGTCAATGAGAAAATTAAGCTGTAATTACAGAATATTTAGAAAGTCACTGTCCCGAGAACACTACGTATGAAAATTTGCAGGGTTTTATTTAAGTGAGGGACAGCTGTTTACTGTACTCTGGGGCAAAATTATAACTTTCATTGTTGAATGGAAGGAATTCAATGCAGGGAAACAAGGAATCAACTTAGGAAGTTCTATACAAAAGACATCAGAAAATCTGGAAGATGAGATTAGTAGAGTTAAAAGTACAAGTTAACGATTCACAGAACAGAAAACCAACAGAACTAAAAATAAACCCCGGAGCAAGTTATTTGAAATAGTTTGAACCTGGACAAACTTTTGGCGAGTTTGATCTGGGAAAAGAGGGAGCAGGCGGAGCCACCCCGTCAGGGGCGAGACACGAGGGAGACGAAAACGGACCAGGGCCCTGCTCTGTAGAACCCTGCCGGTACCTTTGGAAACTTCAACAGTGTGGATGTTTTCCTAGAAAAACGTAAACTGCAAAGTGGCTCAAAATGAAGTGGGAAACCCAAATTAAGCAGTGTCTGTGGGGTGTTGGTCCAGAGTGTCTGCTTGGCCCACGTCAGGCTGGGTCCAGCAGCCGGACCAAGGCCGAGTCCCGGAAGCCGCCTGGCGTCCTCGGGGCACCCGGCTTCCAGCCGGGGCTCCCGAGACGGGGCAGCGTCCCTTGTTCCGAGAGCTGAGGGGCCCTTCCCCTGTACATCTGACAGACACGTTCCTCCGCACCCCTCTGAGGGACAAACGTATTTCCTCTAATATCTCCCCTGCAGAGCCCAAGCTCCAGTATGGCCTATGCTGAGTATGTTTCTCAGGATTAAAAGTCCCCAAGGTGCTGATTTCTGACCACAGGGCCGGTTTACCTGTGCCTTCCTGGTGCAGCACCTCCCTGGGGACAGGGATGCCCTATCAGCTCGGGAAGCTGCTGACAGCTGGGGAGTCCGCTCCAGGCCCCGGGTGGCCTTTCGGGGCGTGGGAAGGGACTCCCAGCGTCCTCAGCTCTCTGCCAAGAGTTCCAATGTCACGGCTCCCTGCACACACGTGGGCCACCTTCCTGGGCACTGGCCTCCAGGATGTCCCGGGACCCACGGCACCTCGGATCCAGAGCCACTCTCCTCTCAAGGTAACCCGGCTCAGAGCGGCGGCCGGCCCCACGCCCAGTGCTGTACCCCCAAGATGATGCATTTCGGGGGCTGCGTTGCTCTCTCCTCCCCTGGTCCCTGTTAGGGAGCCTGGGCCATGGGCGCGGATTCCTGTAACTGACCGTGGGGAGGCAGGGGGTGGAGTCCTGATCAGTTCCCGTTCAAGGCTCCGCCTACAAACGTACCTGCCTCCCCGCCCCCCGCGTTTTCCAAGGTGTGCTCATCTGCAGCTCATCTCCCAGAGAGAAATGTTTAATTTCCGCCTTGTTGAATATTCTGCTACACAGAACCAAAATGATAGTTAGAATGTCTGTCTCGATCACATCTTTCCCTGGAAAACTGAGTACCGTGTCCCTTCCTGCACGACTGGCTGGGGCTCCGCCAAGCCGCATCAGGCGTGTGTTTTCTGGTTCTACTCCTGTTAGACATATGAAAACGGGACACTTAACTTTTGCTAGTATTTCTCCCAATTCACACAAACATCCTCGGCAGAGCTACACGAATTCATTTTCTGTGTTCAAAGGGTAAACTGACAAAAGCTCAAAGTTTTGCAAGCTGGGGAAGAGATGCTTCTTTTCCAAAGAACGTATCTCATTTGTTTCCAGCCGTGAACTGAGACGTTGACATTTCCTTCCTACAAATTTGACAACCGTTACATAGCAGCAGGGGGCCAACGAGACGGCACGCGCTTTGCTGCAATTGAAGAAGTAATTTGAGCCTTGTTTTTGGATCGTCAGCCTTTTCATGTATTAACAGAATCAGCGGTGATGACTTTGGAGACCGTCCAATCCGGTGCCATTATTTTCGAGTTTGAGAGGCCAGCGAGGCTCAGGGAGGGCAAATGATGCAATCGAAGATCCCCATATGGGACCAGACCCTTGAGTTCTGGTCGCTGACGAGTGCCGTGACTTGACGTCACCCAGGAGGCCTCCAACTAAAGCCGATGACTTTCTGGAGTTGGTTCCAAAGGCGGAAGGCAGGCTCTAGTGCCAGAACACGATGGGAAAAATCATCTTACATTTTATTCAAGGCCGATTACAAGCTGGGCTTCAGTTCTGCTACGGGCTGAACAGCAACACACCAAGCCTTGGGGAGGTAAAGAATGATCTAGGAGATTGAGACACAATTCCCAGGGATGAGGCAAAGAGCTGGAATCCTACTCGATCATTGTGACGTTAGCTATTAATTTTGGTAAATAATTTCCTTCAAGCTAAGGAGTTTCTATTCCTAGCCTGGGCAAAGTATTTAAATTCTCTAAGTTTTAGTTCCCTTATGTGGGAAAAGGGGGTAATACCAGCTCCATAGGCTTGTTGGGAGGATTGAAGCAAACACGAGGCTCTTGGCGCAGTGCCTGGTGTTCGCCCAACACTCAGTGCACGCTGGCTGCTCTTAGAACCCTCAAGATTTTCAGAACTTCTTCAGGATGTGATTTTCTCCACTGTCTGTGAATACACAGCTTCATGTAGAGCCAAATTTACATCCTGGAGCAGAGCCTCCCTGGTGCGCTACCTCCTAATACCCTGCTGGATTCAAATGTTAGTATTTATTTGGGGTTTTTACAACCATTACTAAGTAAAATGGAATCTATCTTTTTCGTGTGTACTATTTTGTTAGATTTTTATATCTAGGTTGTGCTAATTTCTTAGCACAAATCGGAAAGATTTCTACATGTTTTTGTGCTCTTCAGTGGTTTAAGTAAGAGAGGTTATCAGTTCCTTATAAGTTTTTGAACTTAGCTTGTGACTGGGGTCTTTTCTGGAAATGGGTGACGGTCAGCGCTTTTCAATTTCTTGTGTAGAAGGCAATGAACTGCGAGTTTCTACCGCGACTTACAACAGTTTGGGGATTTATGACTTCCCGGGAAATTGTCCATATTATGTAATGTTCAACTTCACTTCCATAGAATTACATACGGTATTCTCTTATTACTTTCTGTGTCCTTCTTGGCTGTGACTATTTGCTTATTTCTTATTGTATATATTATTTATTTGTGTTTCCTCTTGGTCAGACTTTCTAGAAGTTTCTCCATTTTTTGGTATTTTAAAATTATTGATATTTTACATCAATTGTATACTTTCTTTTGCTTTCCAATAAATTTTCTTATTATTTATTATTTTATCTTTTCCCCTAAATATTATCTGTTACCTTTTTTCTGTCAATATTTTACTTGAAATAGTTAAACATGCAGAAAGTTAGAATATCTGTGTACCTACTATCCACTTTAACCAATATTTACATTTCGCCATGTTCGTTTTCTTTTTACAAAAGAACGAAAAACCTCGCGGATGCGGTTGAAGCCCAGCACGTGTTTAAACCAGATGGCGTTTCCCACTTTTCTTCACCAGAGGTGAGTACAACACTGCAGTTGTTACGGATCATTTCTGTGCACATCTTAATATTTTTACTACATAAGAATATATTCATACACCACACAGCGTTATTTCCTGTGGTTTTAAAACTTTAAATACTGGCTGGGTGCTAGGCCAGTCCAATTAACAGACTTTTGTGTTATTTCAAATTTTTAAATTATAAAAAAATGCTTCAGTGAACGTTCTTATGCAGGTAACCTTGGGCCAGGTTTTCCCTAGAGTCCATTAATTGGTATGGAATTCCTGCGTCATATAATAGGCATATCTCCAACTTTATTAGACGTTGCCTATTTTTCCTCCAAAGTGGTCGTTCCCAATCGTCTCTGTCACTAGAAGTCCTTGGAAGCCTTTGCCATTCCGCAACCTTGGCACGACCTGGTGTCGTCAGACTGGAATTTCTGCCACTGTGGTGGGCGTGAATGGTACATCGTCACGAATTTAATCTGCATTTCCCTGAACTCTAATGTGTTGTGCGTCTTTTCATAATTTTATTGGGGATTTAGTTTTCCTCTTTTCAAATTATTGGGTTTATTTTCTTGTTTGTCTTTTAGACTTTACCTTTATTCTATGTACCATTTCTTCATGGGTCTCGTGCTTTGCGGTTTTTTCCTCCTAGACCGTGGATTGTCTTTCATCGTTGTTCTTAGAGTCCTAGTTGTTCGTGTGCAGGTGTTTTAAATTTTCATGCAGCGAGCCTCATTAATCTTTTCCTTTATAATTTATGCTTTTTGCGACTTATTAAGTCCTTTCCTGTCTTTTTATCATAAACATACTCTCCTATATGTATATTCTAGAATTGCGAGACTTTGTTTTTCACATTTAGGGTTTTAGTCCATCTGAAATGGATTTTCATGTGAGGGTTTGGGTTTATGTCTCCTCATACTGATAAACAATTCTCTCATCCGTGTTTACTGACTGATCTGTCCTTTCCCTGGTGATTTGCGACGCCCCTTCTGTGCCCATCTGTCCATTGGTCCATTTCCGGGCCTTCTGTCTTTCTGGAGTTGTTTACTTTCTATCCCTGTGCCAATAACACACTGTGTTAAACTGCGTTCAAATGGCTTCATAACACATCTTGCTCTGTGCTACTCCAAGTTGCCCACCTTGTAGCTTTTACCCAAGAGTACTGTGGCCTTTCATGCTTTCATGTGTGTTAGGATCATCTCGCTCAGTCCATGAAGAACTCTACTGGGATGTTGATTGGAATGGCATGAATTTAAAAATTTAATTCATAATGAATTATCATCTTTATGATATTGAATCTTTCCATTCATGATAAAGTATTCAGACTTCAATTCATGTCTGTTAATCATGTTTTATAATTTTCTCTATGAGAAAGCACATTTTCTGTTTATTTATAGGTACTTTGTGGTTTATAGTACAGTATTGATTTTTTAAAAATTTTATAATTGTTCATTGTTGTGTGTAGGAACAAGATAAATTCTTATATATAAATTTTAAATCCAGCAAATTTATTGAGCACTATTATTAATCTATTTGTTTATATTTTCTATTTAAAAAATCATAATGTCTGCAAAGAACAGTTTTATCTCTTTCTTCCCACATTGCCACTTTTTTCTTTTTCTGTTCAATTGGCTCAGATCACAAGCAAATCGAAGTTTTTCAGTTTCTCCAACTCCCCTGGGCTGAGAGCTCCAGGGCCTCCTGGCTGCCCTGCCTGCTGCTTTCCGACCCCAGGGCCTCCTGCTGCCCTCCTGGGGACCCTGGGGACAGCCACCCACTCCTCCCCCTCTTTGTTTTGTAAACAGCTTGTAAATAAATCATGGGTAAACATTACAAAATTAAATACATTTTCAAAAGCTTGCCAGTATACGTAAAATTCACAAACACAGTTCTTTTAGAAAATAAAGTATGTTCAGAGCACCCCTGATATAAAATGCCTGATCCCGTCCTTGGACAGGGCCCCCTGGACACGTGGGCCATAGGTGGGTTTCTGCAGGAGTCCGCGGGGCCTCCGGGGCGTGGGAGGGGGAAAGGGGAGTTTGTACTCTGACCTTTGACCCTGCCCACATCCCATCTAAATGTTGATCCTTCTCCAGAGAACTGGGGCAGGCAGGTGCCCGGGCGCAGCTGCCAGCACAGGGATCAGGGTGCAAGTTGGGGCCCCAAGAGCCCAAAGTCCCCGCCATGGGCCATTGAGAGAAGCAGGGAACGCGATGGCCGCACCCCAACCAGCAGACGTTCCCGCGGCGGCTTCCTCAACTGCCACCCATGCCCCAGTCTGACGCCCTGGAAGGGTCCAGCCTCTCTCGACCGAGGCCAGCCCTTGACGGGAGGTCGAGCATTCAGCCGTTGACTGTCAGCCTGACCCCACATGCTTCCTACCTTCCAGAAATTCCCCACCTTTCTCCACTGAGAGCACCCCGACCTGTTTCCAAGCACCGCCGCGGACATCTGCGTGCATTTATCATCTCTGGTGATTTCAGTGGGATGTAAAGAAAGAGAAGAAAGAGTAATCAACTCGTCATTTAGAAATGAGCGGGGTGTCTTCCCGACTCTTTGCTCTTTCGCCCACGTCCTGGTCTGTCCTTCACGTCTTATTCACGGGGATCACGGTTTATGGAGCTTTATTAGTGTTCACGGCAGATTCTGTTTAAAATTTACTTCTGTTTTGTGGACTACATCATTCGCTACATATTTCCCCTGAATTCCAGCTTCTTATTTCATGTTACAAAGGAAAACAAAACAGGCAAACAACCGGCATGCAAGAGCTGTTCACGCTGCCCGGCGTGCGGGGAGGGCGCCCCGTTCCTACGGCGGATCGAGGGTCCCTCATGGGCGCCCCCCTCGCTGGGCAGCGGAGCAAACTCGCTGGTTAACAGCATCACAGTCTTTCACGCTTGAAAGTCTCTTTTCAGTTTAAATATTTAGTCATTCAATTTTCCACTTCCCACCAGGGAAGATTTCAATGGTCCGTTCTTTAGGAACACGTGCAGGCTCTGTGAGTTCCGCCTCTTCTCCTGTCTGCCCCCAAGTTGACATCTGGGTACACCAGGGGTCATTACAGGGATTCCCCTGAGACTGCAGGTTTATACCACCGCAGTAAAGCGAATGTCGTGATCAAGTGAGTCGCACACAGTTTTTGGCTTCCCAGTGCATGTAAGTTATGTTTACACTATACTGTAGTCTATTAAGTGTGTAATAGCATTATATCTAAAAAACCACAATGTGCATACATTAATTTAAAAATACTTTATTGCTAAAAAAATGCCCATAATCATCCGAGCCTTCAGTGAGTCATAATCTATTTGCTGGTGGAGGGTCTTGCCTCGATGTTGATGGCTGCTGAGTGATCAGGGTGGCGGCTGCTGGAGGCTGGGGTGACTGTGGCAATTTCTTAAAAGAAGACAACCGTGAAGTCGGCCACGTCGACTGACTCTTGCTTTCATGAGAGATTTCTCTGCAGCGTGCGACGCTGTTTGACGGCATTTTACCCTCAGTAGAACTTCTTTCAGAACTGGAGTCAGCTCTCTCAAACCCTCCCACTGTTTCACCAACTGCATTCATGTGGTTTTCTAAATACTCTCTTGTCATTTCAACGGTGTTCACGGCATCTTCGCCAGGAGTAGATTCCACCTCAAGAAACCGCTTTCTTTGCCCATCGTAAGAGCCAGCTCCCCATCCATTCAAGCTTTGTCATGAGATAGAGCTGCCGGCACGTCCGCAGGCTCCACTTTCCTTTCCCGTCTCCCTGCGCGCCAGGAGGCTGCGCTGATGACTCTGGTTCTCCTGCTGTTTCCGCCTCATCTCTGGTTCCCTCCCCCACTGAAGTCTTGAACCCCTCAAATTCATCCCTGAGGGTTGGAATCAGTTCTTCCAAATTCCTGTTACTGTTGATACTTTGATCCCCCCCCCGCCATGAATCATGAATGTTCATAATGAAATCTAGAATGGTGAGCCATTTCTAGAAGGTTTTCAATTTACTTTGTCCAGACTCGTGGGAGGAATCACTATGTATGGCAGCCGTAGCCTGACAAAATACATTCCTTAAACAATAAGACTTGGAAGTCAGAATTACTCCCTGATCCCTGAGCTGCAGAGTGGATGTTGTGGCGTGAAAACACATTAATCTCCTTGTACATCTCCATCGGAGCTCTTAGGTGACCAGGTGCATTGACAATGAGCAATAGTATTTTGAGAAGAACCCTTTTTTCTGCACAGTAGGTCTCAACAGTGGACTTAAAATATTCAGTAAACCATGCTGTAAGCAGATGTGCTGTCATCCGGGCTTTGTTGTTCCATCTATAGAGCACACACAGAGTAGATTTAGCATAATTCTTAGGAATCCTGGGATTTTCAGGATGGTTAAATGAGCATTGGCTTCAACTTAACATCACCAGCTGCATTCGCCCCTAACAAGGGAGTCAGCCTGTCCTTTGAAGCTTTGAAGCCAGGCATTGACTTCTCCTCTCTGGCTATGACAGTCCTAGATGGCATCTTCTTCCAGTGTAAGACTGCTTCATCGACAATGAAAATGCGTTGTTCGGTGTAGCCGCCCTCATCAGTGACTCAGCTAGATCTTCTGCATAGGTCGCTACTGTTTCTGCATCAGCACCTGCTGCTGCACCTTCCGCTTCCACGCTATGGAGGCGGCTTCTTTCCCTAAATCTCACAAACCAACCTCTGCTGGCTTCAAACTCTTCTCCGGCAGCTTCCTCACCCCTCTCAGCCTTCGCAGAACTGAGGAGCCAGGGCCTTGCTGTGGATCAGGCTTCGGCTTAAGGGGTTTGATCTACTCAGACCACTCAAACTTTCTCCACGTCAGCAATAAGGCTGTCTTGTTTTTTGTCACTCGTGTGTTCACTGGAGTAGCACCTTTAATTTCCTTCAAGAACTTTTCCTTTGCATTCCCAACTTGGCTGACTGGTACAGAAGGTCTAGCTTTTGACCTACCCTTGGATTTTCACCTACCCTTTTTACTAAGTCTAAGCATTTCTAGCTTTTGATTTATAGTGAGAGACCTGTCAATCTTCTTTTCCCCTGAACACTTAGAGGCTACTGTAGGGTTACCGATTAGCCTAATTTCAATATTGTTGTACCTTAGGGAACAGGGAGGTCAGCGGGGAGGAAGAGAGGTGGGAAAAGACCAGTCAGAGCACAGAGGATACTTATTGATTCAATTCACCATCTTGTAGGGCCTGGTTCCTGGTGTCCCAAACAGTCACAATAGTAACATCAAAGATCACTAACCACAAATCGCCATAAAGGATATAATAATATCAAAAAGGTTGAAATATTTCAAGAATTACCAAAATAAGGCACAGAGACGGGAAGTGAGCACATGCTGTTGGAAAAATGGTGCCGACTGACTTATTCAATACAGGGTCGCCACAAACCTTCGGTTTATTAAAAATGCACTATCCGTGGAGGGCAATGAAGTGAAATGCAGTGAAGTGAGTTATGCCTGTATGTCCCCGTGGCAGTGGACAGTGAGCATCTTCAGATCTATGTCGTGTCCTTCGGCCCCTGCTGGCTTCTGCTCCCCGGAAGGTGACTGTTGGGTGTGCCTGGTCCCTCTGGCTCTCGGGGTGGTGGCCATTTACCTGTCTCCAAGTCCTCACTCATGGTTCTCCCTTTGTCCCAACCCTGAGCCTTTGCTCCTCTCACGTCACGTCTTGAAGTGACAGTGATATCTGGGTGCCCTGCTCACTTCACGCAGGCAGAAGGGGACCAGGAACAGGACCCTGGGTTTGTTCATCTCGCCATCTCTGGGCCGCTTCTCCCAGGGGCCTGCAGCCTCCCTCGTGTTGTGCGCAGAGAGTGAGCTGCTGGCCCCGCTCAACCTCCTCACACCTAGCAGGCGCAGACCGCGCATCCCTCATGGGAAGATCCCGAATCTGAAACTCTGAGAGCTGACATAGTGCTCAGAGAAAGGGGAAGTGCTCATTGGAACATCTGGGATTTGGGATTTTCAGATCGGTGATGCTCAGCTAGTAAATATCATGCAAATATGCCCAAAGCTGAGTACTTCTGGTCCCAAGCGTGTCAGACAAGGGGCATTCAACCAGTACTGTGAAAGTCCCCAAGGTGTGTGGCCCTGAGCTGGGTAAAGCCGGAAACAAGAACCTGCCACCCGATATCCTCACTCTCTGTCTCCTCCCTCTTCCCCACAAGCCCCTGGAAGGGACGGGTTTCAGACTTTCTGCGTCTTTTGTGTCAGTGTTTGATGTTCCTCCTTGAACTATTGTTACTGGTTCAGACTAAGGTAAACACAGAGTTGGACGGTGTTAGGAGACTTTTAAAGTAACTGGATGGTGCGGGGACATCTAAGTGTGTTTCCGTGGACTCTCCTTGAGCAGGGCACAGATCAGTTACCTATGAGCCACACCTGTGCATGCTCGGTACTGACCACACACGGGAAAACCGTGCACAGGCCCACGGAAGATTGGAAATGCAGGAAAACCCAGCAGCAGGTCATTCAGCAGACAGTCCGAGGAGCCGCTCTGTGCCATGTCCTCCTGTCCCAGAGCCACAGTCTCAGAGCCGGCTGCCATGGGTGCACGTGGGGACCCACCTTCCACAGAAGCGCTGTGATCTTCATATTCTGATGGAAATGAAAGGATTCGAGAAAATCCTGTGTTCCCACGGTATTCTGGCTCTCAACAGCAATGCTGTGTTGACCAAACAAATTCTAACATGGTACCTGTGAGTCAAACGCTGAATGACCCATTCTTGCTTTTGCATTCCTGGTGCGGTGTGCTTTGGGAAGACTAGGAAAAGATTGGGTGCACAAAAATACAAAAGATATGTCACATATAGTTAAAAAAATTCCCTTTACCTTGATCTTGAACAAAGTTTATCCAGGTTGGAATGTGCTCTCTAAGTATTAAAATTTCCCTTCCACATCCTGGGCTGGACGGCCATGGCAGACGTGAGGTGGGAGGAGAGAGTAGGCTGAGGGGATGAGCGTCCCGGCTGGGGAGGCAGGAGGGTGCGCAGCAGGTTCCTAGCGGGGTTCAGAATTATTTGAAGAACATGGACCCAGCGATCTTTAGTACATTAAGTTTGGCTAGTTATTTTCTTTTTATAGACATTTCCCAGATTAATTAATTAGTTAATTTCTGGAATGTCTTTCTACAATTCTTGGGTTGATGGACTTACATAAGGTAGGAAATCAACTCAGTCTCTGGATCCCCTGGGCTGGCGAGTGTGACCGTGTGTCTCCGCGTGTCTCTTGGGCGGTGGGGGTGGTGTCGGCATTGGTAAGAACAAGGACTCTTAGTTCCTGTTACTTAGACAGTCACAACGCTCCGCATGCCACAAACGCGAGGACATGCTCGCACCCTTCTGTTAAGGAAATCGTCCGAGACGTGCAAATGGGCGGAGGATGCCTGCACGGCCCTCTCGTGGCCTGCTGAGGGTTTCTGCGTCCAGCAGGCTGGCCCGGGATTATCTGGTTCTCCGGGGCTGTGCCTGCTCTTGCTGCGGATGAGCATATTTTATAGCCCTGAAGGTGGAGTAACTTGCAGACAATGGGTAGCAGTGCAGACCATTCTCGCCCGAGGGCAACGCGAGGAACTTCCGTCTGGTGGAAGACACCGTCCGGAAGCCTGCAGTTTCGTGTCCTGTGGGGCGTAAATCAGCAATCTGACCCACGCGACCTTTCTTTCACTGTCTTCCATTCTCCGTGGGCCGTGATCTCAGCCAGTCGGGCTGCTGTAGCAAAACTACCGTAAACCGCGAGGCCCATAAACAACAAACACTCGTTTCTCAGTTCTGCGGCCTGGGAGGTTCGTGGTCAAAGAGCGGCAGATTCGTGTCTGGCGAGGGCCCGTTCGTCACCGATGGCACCTTCTGGCCGTGTCCTCACGCGGCGGAAGGGGCCAGGAGCTCTGGGGGCCTCCTTTAGAAGAAGGACACAGACCTGCCCTCATCGCCCCCAGAGCCCTCACGCTGCTGCGCTGGAGATCGAGTGTCAGCATATAAAGTCTGAGGGACACAAACATTCAGACCAAGCCCCGGATTTGCCATTTTGCTGGTTTCCTCCTTAGGGAAGCACGTCAGTCATTGCCGCTTGCTCACTTTGTATATTTGCATGAGAGTCATAATTCTAACCTTTGGAAAATTATGCTTTGACATTTCTGTTTTCCCCTGGAAATAAGGCAATGTATCAAAATCGAAAATCATTCACACCACGTCTCTGACGTGCAGAGAGAATGTGACGCCTTCATTTTGCCTGTAATCGAAGTAATCTTTTCCCTGGTATCCGACACAGCCTAAGTCGCACCCGGCCCGATGATTTCACGCAGGACCTTGAGGCGACGTCCAGGCTCTGCAGGGAAAAGTCTGAAGGCCGTCAGATGGTTTTCTTTTTCCTCCTTCCCTGAGATGTGTCTGGAGCTGGGTTCTGAGTCCACGCGGCCTCGGGGCGAGGCCCGGCTGCCTGGCCTGTGCGTCCCGCAGGCCCCACCGCTGGGCTGTCGGCTGCAGTCGCTGGGCTTTGTGTTCTGTCTCTGGCTGCAAATCTGTGAGCCCCCTGCTCTCCCCCTGGCCTGGGGCCCTGCAGCTCGCCCCGGTCTCTGCCATGGGGCGCTGAGCCCCCTGCGGGCCCAACGGCTACACGGAAACTGATGGTAGCTAGAGAAAGCTAAACCCAGGGTCACTCCCTCCCTGATCACTGCTTTTGGTAAGCTGTGTTTTAAAAGAAATTGGTCCATTTCATCCAAACTTAAATTTATTGAGATGAAGTTGTTCACGCTGCTGTCTTCCTATTTTTACTGCCAGTCACATCCAGTGACGCCCTTGTCATGCCTGACACTGGTCATTCGCATTTTTTTTCTTATTTTCTTCATCAGTATATCAATTTTGTCAATCTTTTAAAAGAATCAACTCTTAGCTTTGTTGTATGTTTGCCTTCTGATTTCAGTGACTATTTCCCTCCTTTGACTTTCTCTGGGTTCACTTTGCCATCCTTTCTACCTCACTAAGTTGGAAGCTTCCGTCGTCGATGTCAGACCTTTCTTCTTTTCTAACATCCGCATTTGGAGCTATAAATATTCCTTTAAGTAGTGCTTTGGCTATAACCCATGAGCCCAAATATTTTCTAACTTGTATCATGATTTATTCTGTGATTCATGGGTATTTAAAAGCACGTTGCTTAATTTCCAAACATTTAGAGATTTTCTGGTTACCTTCCTGTCATTGGCACCGAGTTTCATTCTGCCCTGGAGTCTGACCAGCGCTCTCTGTGTCTGCCTCGCTCCAGGTCAGACGGGCGTCGCGGGATGGCGTCTGTCGGTCCCCAGTGGCCGGGCCCTCAGTGCTCTCAAGTTATTTCATGCCCGGCCCTTCCAGATCTCAGTGAGGAGAGAATAGGAGACACAGTCTTGCCACTTTCTCTCTTTCTTTCTCTCACCATCCCCTCTGCTGTTTTTGTCCTGCCTTTTGTCTTAAACTTCCCGTGTCAGCTTCTCCTTCCAGAATGCAGCTTACGCCTCATTAAGGACAAGAACATGGCTCCAACCCAGGGGAGGAACTGATGAGCCAACTCCTCTAAATTGCTTTGTGACATGCTAAATAAGGAAGGAAATGAGGGAGTTTGGAAAATGTCTTCTCGAGAAAAAAGCCCGGCTTGCAAGGCTGTTATTCTGCTGCACAATCGTGTTTTTGATGGCGGGGAGCTGGCGGTTCCCGTGCCCTTGTTTCCGCTGGCCTCCCACGACACTCCAGCTCCCTGGCGCACTGCGGGCTGGGATGGGCCAGGCTGCAGGTCACAGACCCAGGAGGGAGAAGAGAAAAGCACATTAGCTTTTGTAGAAATATTTCCCATCTAACAACAGGAGGAAGGTCTGTGCTCACTGAGAACGGCAGCTGCTATCTGGGCGTCATTTGTGTTTCAGAAAGGGTTTTCCATTCGTGGCGTTGCTTAAGCATTAACGCCGGGTTGTTACAGTTATCAAGCTAAGCAAGGTACTAAGGTCCCTGTTCCAGGCACCGGGATGGGGTGACGCTTCTGGGACCACAGCGAGACTCGGCCGTGGGAACTGTGGGGTTTGGCTGTGGCTGGAGAGACAGACTTGGGGTGTGCGCAGGGGAGAGGGGCCGCAGGGCCGCAGCGACAGGCACTGAGTGTGGTGACGCGCGGGCTGTGGCCAGGCGGCGAGGACACAGTGCTGCAGAAGGGGTGACCTCTGGCTCCCGTGCACTCCCCTCCCCCCCCCACCCTGGCTTTGAATCCGAGAGGAATCGCATGACAGTCTCGTGTACTTGGAGATGTTCGTCCACCTTAGGTCAGGCCAGTGGCCAAAGCAATTTGGGGGAAATACAGCTTGCGTTTCTCATCTGCTTGTAATTTCATCTGTGGTCTCCAGGTAATCATTGACTGGTTACTTCGCTAAACACTGGCAGAGAGCCTTCGTGGGTTTTGTTGTTGTTATTGTTAATTCAAAGAATCAACCTCTCCCCCACGATGAAATCGAGTTGAATAACAGGGCTGAGCAGCGAGAGCCGTCCTGGCAGAGTGACGCTGCCCTCGCTCAAGGTGTCCTTTGCCGAGAGCCCCTCATAGCCTCCCCGAACCCGCGCTGCTCTGTCCGTGGCCCCCACGCCCTTAAATCAAACCCTCCACCGCCGCGAAGCACGAGCGGATAGCTTCTCTTCCGTGAGGCAGGCGGCGTGCTCAGGTGCGCACCTTCCCATCACTCCTCCAGCTAAAGTCCCAAAGCCCTCTCCACGTGAGAGCAGACCCCAGACGCCTGTGGGACGCTCACTTGTCAGCAGAAGGCGCAGGGCTAAGAATTCGGGTCCTGAGACCTAACACCCGGCGCAGGTCTGGCTGCCTGACCACCGCACAGGGGCATTGGACAAGCCATATAACTGCCTCAAGTCTCAGTTTCCTTATCTTTAAAATGGGAATAATAACATCCCAACGAATCTTGTTATATCTCTGAGAAGAATAAATGAGAATATACATCTAAAGCACCCAGTACGCTCCTGACACAGAGTAAACTAAGATATCGACGCAGCAACAGTCTCAGCTGTTGTTCACACTTTTGTTCTACGTTTCCGCTGTCGGAGCCGCACCTCCAGTCTGGCTGCAGGAGTCCGGGATGCTCCTGTCCTGCAGGCTGCAAACCCTGCCTGGCTCTCAGGGGCAGCCCCCCCAGAGCACAGCCCCTGGTCTCCTTTGACAAGGGGACATCCCACAGTGACCAAGTCCTCCCTGCCCAAAGTGAGCTCAGAGGGTGGGGGCCGCACCGTGCAGGCTCCGGTTCTGCCGGTTCTCAGGAGAGCTCCACAAGCCCAGGTACCCGCCATGACTCAGACCAGCCAAGGCAAGGGACAAGCGACTGACTTGGCTGCCCGCGGAGTAATTAATCTCCCTGAAATTGATGGCCCTCCAGGGCAGGCAGCCACAGTGGCCGTGCACGTCCGAGCTGCAGGACGTCTGCGTCTGTGAAGACGTTACCAGGACAGACCACGTCCCTGTGGGGCCCATGGCCCTCGGAATCCACGGGGCTCGCCCAGGGGCTGCTCAGGAATGGGGTCACCGTCCAGGGCTCCCTGCCTCCCTCCTCCATCCCATGAACAGAGAACAAGAGCTTCCCTGGGAGGAGCAGCAGGCCTGCTGCGGAGAAGCTGAGTGACCTTGAGCAGGTCACCGAGCCCGGGTCCTCCCCGGCAGGCGCCCCAGCTGTTTCGGAGGACTTAGTCCTGGCGCGCAGGGCAGCACCCAGAAACCGGGACACAAAGAAGACCCAGCCGTCTCCCCTCATTGCCGGTGCAAACTTCCCGGGGAGGCTTTGGGGACAGAGGCTGATTATGGAAACCTGACATTTTGGAGGCTGCTGCTCCGAGACCTGGGGCATTTGGATGGAGCTTAGAAAGCAAACGATTCCGCGTGTTTTATTCTGACCCGACAATGTGCTGAATCGGCAGGGCGCTCAGGGTCAGGGAGGGGTGAGAACTGGGCTGGGCAGGGCGGGACGGGCTGTGCACTGCACACGACATCTGGACACAACTGTGGGTCCACGATGTGAACGGGCTCCTTTGATGGCGCTGTGTCGCTCACCTGTGTCGAGATGTCAAAATGTCCCTTTTGTCAAAACCACTGCGTCGAGTGGTCTGCCCCCAGCCCTCACGGTGCACGATCACGCAGGCCACTTTGGGACAAACCTGCTGGTTTCGTTCCTTAGTTCTGGAACACGACCTTCTTTGATGAGGCAAGAGGGTGGGATGCCGAGCGGCAGGCTGAGGCTCGGTCCCCTAGAGTTTGAGTAATGGCCCTGTCCCTTGGTGGCTGTGTGACCTTGGGCAGGTTGCACGACCTCTCTGTGTGTCACAGCCAGGGCTCTTCCTCTGCCCCCAGCTGCTCTTCCCCAGAGGGTCATGGGGAGGCAGGGAAGGGGCTCCTGCCCCAGTTTGGCTAGAGAGCCACAGGCAGCCCTCCCAGCCTGGCAGAGCAGACGGAGACCCGGTGCCCGGCTCCTGTGCTCCCCCACTCGGTGCGCGATGGAGTCAGCCCAGGTTGCCGTCCGGGGCCTAATGGAGCCTGAGCCGGAATCCTGGAGCGGTTTCTCCCTCCTGCAGAAGGCGCGCAGGGCAGCGCCCTCCGATCCACGGGCCACGGCGCGCAGTGCCCCTGGTGGAGCACCGGCCAGGACGGGCCCCGCGGCTCGGCAGCTGGGAGGGAGCTCGCCCGAAATCGCGCTCATTCGCACGGCCTGGCCGTGGGCTTGCTGGGCAGGGAGGGCAGGCTCCTGGGAGCCGCAGGGGAAATCGAGTCCCACTTTCTGTTTCGGTCTGACCTCTCTCCTGGGGGCCGGGCTTGTGGTGCGACGTCTTCACCGGGGGACCCCGGGTGTGGCTCTCAGCTCCGCAGCGTCGGCATCTGTGCTTCTGTAGTTGAGACCCAGAGTCCCCGCCCCGCCCTCGCGTGGGGCCCGCCGCCCCTCCCTGTCCTCAGCAGGCTCGCCTGTGCACACGTTTCCGTCTTGACGGTGGTCCCAGGAGATCATGAGGAGCTGAAAGTTCCTATCGCCGAGTGATGTCACAGCCATCGTGATGTCATAGCACAGCGCGTCACTCACGTCCACGGTGACGTCGGTGTGAACAAACCAACTGTGCCGCCGTCACTCTCTGCCCACCCGTGTCCCAGCCCTGGACACTCTGCTTGCTATTTTAATTTTTGTTGACAGGGTCCCACTCTGTCACCCCTGCTAGAGTGCTGTGGTGTCACCATAGCTCACAGCAGCCTCCAACTCCTGGGCTCAAGCGATCGCCTGCCTCCGTGGCTCTGCCTTCTGAGGCCCCTTCCCTCAGCTCCTGCTCTCCAGGCTCCCTGAGGCACACAGCCCTCTGTGCCCGGGTCCTTCCTATGGTCTCCACCCCAGATGGCCACATTAATCAGCTATAGCTCCCCATTGTCCACAGAATCAAGGCCGACCATGGCCGGGCTCCATCTGAGCCTCCCTGCCTCCTCTCCTATATGCACCCCCATTCCAGCCCAGCTGCTCTTCTCCATTGCCCCTGAACCAGGAACATCCATCCTCATTGACCAGCCTAAGTCTCCAAGGCCTGGCTCCATTGCCCCTTCCTCCAGGAAGCCTTCCCTGACTTTCTGTGTCCCACTTCAGAGGTGCATTTACCATGGTTCTCGGCGACTCTTACATAAAGAGGTCACACAGAGCAAAGTTTCACAGGCTGTTTACTAAGTGGCAGGCAGGGAGGACTCAAGCGAGGTCTGTCCGTTGGCCGATGACTTGAAGAACACGCTCCACTGGCTTTCATGTGCTCTGAGACTCGCGGACAGGCCTTTGGCTCCGTAACCCTCTGCGGGCCTGTCTGTTCTCACGCCCCTCCCCGTCCCCTGCGCCGGCCTGGACAGCCCGGCCTGGACTCGTCACCCCTGCCCGGCCTGGCTCCTCCCTTGGTCTGGAATGCTGCTCTTACTGAATTCCTGCTGGTCTGACGTGAAATACTGACGCCAGTGAAGACGAGAGGAGGCTCCTAAGGCACCGCCGTAGTGTAGACATCAAAGACAACTGGTTACGAGCGCCGGCGAGTCAAAGAGTAGCGAAGAGGATTGATCAGCGCCTAAGAAAACTGCACACGCCAGACGTCGTGTAGCTCACGCGTCGCAGAACTTTGATGGGGGCTTCTTCAGAAACGGCATCACCAACGACGGGTTCTGAAGCGAAAAGAAGCAATTCTGAAC